>JBBDGP010002343.1:0-165000 GCA_037952835.1 Lithobates septentrionalis | reverse complement strand
TGAGGGGGGATGACATATATACAAGTGTGGGGGGGAGCTGACATATATACAGGTGTGAGGGGGGCTGACATATATACAGGTGTGAGGGGGGCTGACATATATACAGGTGTGAGGGGGGCTGACATATATACAGGTGTGAGGGGGGCTGACATATATACAGGTGTGGGGGGGAGCTGACATATATACAGGTGTGAGGGAGGGCTGACATATATACAGGTGTGAGGGGGGCTGACATATATACAGGTTTGAGGGGGCTGACATATATACAGTTGTGGGGGGGGAGCTGACATATATACAAGTGTGGGGGGGAGCTGACATATATACAGGTGTGAGGGGGGCTGACATATATACAGGTGTGAGGGGGGAAGTTGACATATATACAGTTGTGGAGTGGGGGAGCTGACATATATACAGCTGTGGGGTGGGGGGGCTGACATATATACTGGTGTGGGGGGCTGACATATATACAAGTGTGGGGGGGAGCTGACATATATACAGGTGTGAGGGGGGCTGACATATATATACAAGTGTGAGGGGGGGAGCTGACATATATACAGTTGTGGGGGGGTGCTGACATATATACAGGTGTGAGGGGGGGGGCTGAAATTTATACAGGTGTGAGGGAGGGCTGACATATATACAGGTGTGAGGGGAGCTGACATATATACAGGTGTGAGGGGGGCTGACATATATACAGGTGTGAGGGGGGGAGCTGACATATATACAGTTGTGGGGGGGGTTGCTGACATATATACAGGTGTGAGGGGGGGGGCTGACATTTATACAGGGGGTGAGGGAGGGCTGACATATATACAGGTGTGAGGGAGGGCTGACATATATACAGGTGTGAGGGGAGCTGACATACAGTATATACAGGTGTGAGGGGAGCTGACATATATACAGGTGTGTGGGGGGCTGACATATATACAGGTGTGTGGGGGGCTGACATATGTACAAGTGTGGGGGGGAGCTGACATATATACAGGTGTGAGGGGGGCTGACATATATACAGGTGTGAGGGAGGGCTGACATATATACAGGTGTGAGGGGAGCTGACATATATACAGGTGTCAGGGGGGCTGACATATATACAGGTGTGAGGAGAGCTGACATATATACAGGTGTGGGGGGGAGCTGACATATGTACAAGTGTGGGGGGGAGCTGACATATATACAGGTGTGAGGGGAGCTGACATATATACAGGTGTGAGGGGGGCTGACATATATACAGGTGTGTGGGGGGCTGACATATATACAGGTGTGAGGGGGCTGACATATATACAGGTGTGAGGGGGGCTGACATATATAGAGGTGTGAGGGGAGCTGACATATATACAGGTGTGGGGGGCTGACATATATACAGGTTTGAGGGGAGCTGACATATATACAGGTGTGAGGGGGGGCTGACATATATACAGGTGTGAGGGGAGCTGACATATATACAGGTGTGGGGGGGGCTGACATATATACAGGTGTGAAGGGGGGCTGACATATATACAGGTGTGAGGGGAGCTGACATATATACAGGTGTGGGGGGGCTGACATATATACAGGTGTGAAGGGGGCTGACATATATACAGGTGTGATGGAGGGCTGAAATATATACAGGTGTGGGGGGGCTGACATATATACAGGTGTAACATATAGAAAGACAGGGAGGGCGCACCGACCTTGTGCATTACCAAAGATAAAATGTATTTAAATAGTAAAAACAAGAGTAATACTCACAAACAAACATTTAAAAGAGGCTTAACATTGCTCCAAAAATTTGGAACCGTGTCTTCTAGACACCTGCAACCCGGAGCAGATGTTAGGAGGAACCAGATGGCATCGCAGACGGCTTACTCGTTACGACGGAATACCCTCTTCATCAGAGCCACAGTAATAGCAGATTGACCTTTGAGAAGGTCTTTGAGAAGGTCAGTCTGCTATCACTGTGGCTCTGATGAAGAGGGTACTCCCTTGTAATGTGTAAGCCGTCTGCGATGCCATCTGGTTCCTCCTAACATCTGCTCCAGGTTGCAGGTGTCTAGAAGACACGGTTCCAAATTTTTGGAGCAATGTTAAGCCTCTTTTAAATGTTTTTTTGTGAGTATTACTCTTGTTTTTACTATTTAAATAAATTTTATCTTTGGTAATGCACAACGTCGGTGCGCCCTCCCTGTCTTTCTATATGCTCTAAGGATACCCATTGTTCTGAGGAGGGCAGCAAGACCTTTGACATTACATATTCTATCTGAAGGGTTGGCTACACCACTTACACATCGACTAAGCTCCTGAGCACAGGAGATTGTGTTGTTTCGATATATACAGGCAGGGCAGGACTTAGGTTGGTGGGGGCCCCTGGGCTTGAGTCACTTTCGGGCCCTACCTTCTATACATATGCACAGCTCTATAAAACAGAAATAGAAAGAACTTCTGTTTAATTGGACAAGACAAAACAGCCAAATGGCTACTCACAAAAGTAGATAATATATAAGCGTATGAGTGGGGGATACTATACTGGTATTCAACCTGGGTCCACGATTAATAAAAGCAATAAAAATGGATAAAATGATAATTACCGTATTTATTGGCATATAACACGCGCGGGCGTATAACACGCACCCCAAGTTTAGGAGGGGATTTTAAGGAAAAAAACTTTTAGGAGGGAAGTTTAAGGAAAAAAACTTACATTTAAATGCCCATCAATGCAGCCTCATCAGTGTCCATCTGCAGCCTTGTCAGTGTCATTATAGCCTTGTCAGTGTAGCCTTGCCCCAGTGTCATTTGCAGACTTGTCAGTGTAGCCCTTCAGTTTAAAAATGGCACCGCCGGGATACCGCCGAGAGCCGGATGTCCTGTGTATCTCGGTGGCTTTCGGCCGCTCTCGCCGGCTTACTGCGGGCCTCGGCGCTTTCGAAACGGGCAGGGCCCCCTATTGGCTGGGGCCCATGGGCTTGAGCCCAGTCGAGCCCAATGGTAAGTCTGGCCCGGTATACAGGTGTGAGGGGGGCTGACATATATAAAGGATTGTGGGGGGGGGGTGAGTGCGTACAGGTGTGAGGGGGGCTAAGTGTGTACAGGAGTGAGGAGGGCTGACATATACAGGTGTGAGGGGGGCTGACATATATGCAGATGTGAGGGGGGGTGCTGAGTGTGTATATGGATGCTGAGAAAGCATTCGACTCAGTAGAGTGGTGTTATCTATGGGAGGTCCTGCGTCGGTTCGGCCTTGGCCCTAAATTTATATCCTGGGTACAAACCCTTTATACCTCTCCACGGGCTAGGGTTCGTACGGGAACGACAATCTCGCCACCCTTCTATCTGCATAGGGGTACCAGGCAGGGCTGCCCACTTTCCCCTGCCCTGTTCGCCCTGGCCATAGAACCAATGGCAATCCTCCTTCGATCCTCCCCTTTAGTTACCGGTATTTTGATTGGCACGGTACTCGAAAAGATATCCCTATACGCGGATGACACTCTGCTGTACCTTAGGAATACCAGGGATTCCCTGGGTGCTGCCCTGTCACTTATTAATACCTTCGGTGGGTTCTCTGGCATCTGTGTTAACTGGACCAAATCGGTAATTTTTGCATTACATCCAGGGGAAGACTCGATACCTGCAAACACTCCCCTCAGAAAGGTCTCTCAATTTAGGTATCTGGGAATAGAAATACATAGAGACTTTGCGCAATTTATTCCCCTTAACCTATCTCCTATAATGTCTATTCTGACTCAAAAATGCACCATTTGGAAAACACTGCCTCTGACCCCAGTAGGCAGGGTGAACTTGATAAAAATGTCCATATTGCCGAAATTTCTTTACGTCTTTAGACAGACACCTGTACACATACCGAACACCTTCTTTAAAAAATTGACACCGTGATCACTGCGTTTATATGGAACGGTAGCATACCCAGAATCTCTAAATCTACTCTACAACTCCCTCTGACACTAGGGGGACTTGCTTTACCGTGCTTCCAAAAGTATTATTGGGCGGCGGTGTTGGTTACCCTCCGCTGGTGGCTGTCTGAGGAACCAGCGAATCCTGCTTCCACTTTGGAGGCGGCTTTGCTGGGCTCATACTCAGAACTAAGAAACCTGATACACAGAGGGCCCAGATCTAGCCCGGGTGTTACCACCTCAATGAAAACTACTCTGAAGGTTTGGGAAACGGTTAGGGGCAAGACTAGAGGGGCGGACAGTTGGTCCCCCCGTACACCCTTGTGGGGGAATCCGAGATTACCGCACTTCCAGACCATCCCGGACCCAGTGCTATGGGCCCGTTACGGAATAACCACCGTGGCGGACATAGTGTCGCGGGATGGCCTACTTCCCTTTGATACCCTAAAACAACAAAAAGGACTACCCAACAACATGTTCTTCAGATACCTACAGCTCAGACATGCCTACCACTCCCAATTTCTCACACCCCCGACACTCATAACTACTGGGCTTGAGCGACTGCTGGGCGAGGAGGGTGAGGAAAAGGTCCTATCCAATATATACACGACCCTGGCGGGCCTGGACACATCTAAAGTCTCGCAGCTGTTTTTGGTCTGGCAGAGGGACATTCTTGCCCCTGGTGATTTCTGCCAGAGACAGATTTGTCCAGCTAAAATTCTTGCACAGAGCCTATTCTCCCCTCAGCATCTAGCCAAAATATACCCCACTAATAACCCAGTTTGTACCAAATGTGCAGCGGAGGAAGGTTCCTTCTTCCATGTGGTTTGGTCTTGCCGCTATATACAGACGTTCTGGAGAGGAGTGGTTAATACGATAAATCGAGTTGGTAAATTAAAAGTTCCCTGCGACCCAATACCCTTACTGCTCGGAATAGTTGACACACTAGATGCTTCCCGAGCTAAAAAACTCTTTATATTTTATGCAGCCTTCTACGCCAGAAAGGCGCTCTTGATGCACTGGAAGGGATCTGCCCCCCCATCAATAGGTTTTTGGAAAAACCTCATTAATAAGGCACTACCGATATATAAGTTAACGTATCTAAGCCGTAACTGCCCAAAAAAATTTGGGAAAATCTGGGATCCTTGGATAGGTGCGGAACATCTAGACCTAGAATAGAGAGTTGACACGCGGATGCGAAACTCCTCCCCATGCGCAGTGGGCATGTCGACTCTGAACTGTGTAATATATTTCTAATTTGCTGATCCCCATGATGGATCAGATGTGAATCAAGGGAGCCCCCCCTATGCCTGTATTGTATATAGCTATACGGTACAAGAAGCCAAAGTCATTAGTCTAATATTAAGGAAACGATGAGGAGGTTTTAGAAGGGATGTAGCCACAGTGGTCTCAATTCATGTATACCCCTCCCCCCCACCCCCCCCATCATTGTTCCTACTGACCTACTTCTGGTGCTTATATATGTATTATAGGACTTGCTCTGTGACATCTGCTGCTAAACATCTGTACACCTTGTACTGTAACCACTGCACAATGTATCAACTGTATGTTTTCTTTTGTATTTGCTTTTATTAAATAAAAAACTTTATGTTAAAAAAAGAATACCGGGGCGCCCGTCTTCCGCGAGCGCCGGGTGATCCTGTGATCCCGAGCCTGTCACCTTTTACTCAGACAGAAGACAGAGCAGGCCGAATGAAGTGCGGCTGCGGCGCCAGCTCGAGCTGTTCTATCAGATGTGATGACGTCCTCGCCAGGCACAGGTTAGGCTGCAATATATGGCACAGACAGGCTGCATTGTATGGCACAGGTTAGGCTGCATTGTATGGCACAGACATTGTATGGCACAGACAGGCTGCATTGTATGGCACAGACAGGCTGCATTGTATGGCACAGGTCAGGCTGCATTGTATGGCACAGACAGGCTGCATTATATGGCACAGGACAGGCTGCATTGAATGGCACAGACAGGCTGCGTTGCATGGTACAGATAGGCTGCATTGTATGGCACAGGTCAGGCTGCATTGTATGGCACAGGTCAGGCTGCATTGTATGGCACAGGTCAGGCTGCATTGTATGGCACAGGTCAGGCTGCATTGTATGGCACAGGTCAGGCTCCATTGTATGGCACAGGTCAGGCTGCATTGCATGGTACAGACAGGCTCCATTGTATGGCACAGGTCAGGCTGCATTGTATGGCACAGGTCAGGCTGCATTGTATGGCACAGACAGGCTGCATTGTATGGCACAGGTCAGGCTGCATTGTATGGCACAGACAGGCTGCATTGTATGGCACAGGTCAGGCTGCATTGTATGGCACAGGTCAGGCTGCATTGTATGGCACAGGTCAGGCTCTATTGTATGGCACAGGTCAGGCTGCATTGTATGGCACAGGTCAGGCTGCATTGTATGGCACAGGTCAGGCTCTATTGTATGGCACGGGTCAGGCTGCATTGTATGGCACAGGTCAGGCTGCATTGTATGGCAAAGACAGGCTCCATTTTATGGCACAGGTCAGGCTCCATTGTATGGCACAGGTCAGGCTGCATTGTATGGCACAGGTCAGGCTGCATTGTATGGCACAGGTCAGGCTGCATTGTATGGCACAGACAGGCTGCATTGTATGGCACAGACAGGCTCCATTTTATGGCACAGGTCAGGCTCCATTGTATGGCACAGGTCAGGCTGCATTGTATGGCACAGGTCAGGCTCCATTGTATGGCACAGGTTAGGCTGCATTGTATGGCACAGGTCAGGCTCCATTGTATGGCACAGGTCAGGCTGCATTGTATGGCACAGGTCAGGCTCCATTGTATGGCACAGGTCAGGCTCCATTGTATGGCACAGGTCAGGCTCCATTGTATGGCACAGGTCAGGCTCCATTGTATGGCACAGGTCAGGCTCCATTGTATGGCACAGACAGGCTGCATTGAATGGCACAGGTCAGGCTCCATTGTATGGCACAGACAGGCTGCATTGTATGGCACAGGTCAGGCTCCATTGTATGGCACAGGTCAGGCTCCATTGTATGGCACAGGTCAGGCTGCATTGTATGGCACAGGTCAGGCTCCATTGTATGGCACAGGTCAGGCTCCATTGTATGGCACAGGTCAGGCTGCATTGTATGGCACAGGTCAGGCTCCATTGTATGGCACAGGTCAGGCTGCATTGTATGGCACAGGTCAGGCTGCATTGTATGGCACAGACAGGCTCCATTTTATGGCACAGGTCAGGCTCCATTGTATGGCACAGGTCAGGCTGCATTGTATGGCACAGGTCAGGCTGCATTGTATGGCACAGGTCAGGCTGCATTGTATGGCACAGACAGGCTGCATTGTATGGCACAGACAGGCTCCATTTTATGGCACAGGTCAGGCTCCATTGTATGGCACAGGTCAGGCTGCATTGTATTGCACAGGTCAGGCTCCATTGTATGGCACAGGTTAGGCTGCATTGTATGGCACAGGTCAGGCTCCATTGTATGGCACAGGTCAGGCTGCATTGTATGGCACAGGTCAGGCTCCATTGTATGGCACAGGTCAGGCTCCATTGTATGGCACAGGTCAGGCTCCATTGTATGGCACAGGTCAGGCTCCATTGTATGGCACAGGTCAGGCTCCATTGTATGGCACAGACAGGCTGCATTGAATGGCACAGGTCAGGCTCCATTGTATGGCACAGACAGGCTGCATTGTATGGCACAGGTCAGGCTCCATTGTATGGCACAGGTCAGGCTCCATTGTATGGCACAGGTCAGGCTGCATTGTATGGCACAGGTCAGGCTCCATTGTATGGCACAGGTCAGGCTCCATTGTATGGCACAGGTCAGGCTGCATTGTATGGCACAGGTCAGGCTCCATTGTATGGCACAGGTCAGGCTGCATTGTATGGCACAGGTCAGGCTCCATTGTATGGCACAGGTCAGGCTCCATTGTATGGCACAGGTCAGGCTGCATTGTATGGCACAGGTCAGGCTCCATTGTATGGCACAGGTCAGGCTCCATTGTATGGCACAGGTCAGGCTGCATTGTATGGCACAGGTCAGGCTGCATTGTATGGCACAGGTCAGGCTCCATTGTATGGCACAGGTCAGGCTGCATTGTATGGCACAGGTCAGGCTCCATTGTATGGCACAGACAGGCTGCATTGTATGGCACAGGTCAGGCTGCATTGTATGGCACAGACAGGCTCCATTTTATGGCACAGGTCAGGCTCCATTGTATGGCACAGGTCAGGCTCCATTGTATGGCACAGACAGGCTGCATTGTATGGCACAGGTCAGGCTCCATTGTATTGCACAGGTCAGGCTCCATTGTATGGCACAGGTCAGGCTCCATTGTATGGCACAGGTCAGGCTCCATTGTATGGCACAGGTCAGGCTGCATTGTATGGCACAAGTCAGGCTGCATTGTATGGCACAGGTCAGGCTGCATTGTATGGCACAGGTCAGGCTGCATTGTATGGCACAGACAGGCTGCATTGTATGGCACAGACAGGCTCCATTTTATGGCACAGGTCAGGCTCCATTGTATGGCACAGGTCAGGCTGCATTGTATGGCACAGGTCAGGCTCCATTGTATGGCACAGGTTAGGCTGCATTGTATGGCACAGGTCAGGCTCCATTGTATGGCACAGGTCAGGCTGCATTGTATGGCACAGGTCAGGCTCCATTGTATGGCACAGGTCAGGCTCCATTGTATGGCACAGGTCAGGCTCCATTGTATGGCACAGGTCAGGCTCCATTGTATGGCACAGGTCAGGCTCCATTGTATGGCACAGACAGGCTGCATTGAATGGCACAGGTCAGGCTCCATTGTATGGCACAGACAGGCTGCATTGTATGGCACAGGTCAGGCTCCATTGTATGGCACAGGTCAGGCTCCATTGTATGGCACAGGTCAGGCTGCATTGTATGGCACAGGTCAGGCTCCATTGTATGGCACAGGTCAGGCTCCATTGTATGGCACAGGTCAGGCTGCATTGTATGGCACAGGTCAGGCTCCATTGTATGGCACAGGTCAGGCTGCATTGTATGGCACAGGTCAGGCTGCATTGTATGGCACAGACAGGCTCCATTTTATGGCACAGGTCAGGCTCCATTGTATGGCACAGGTCAGGCTGCATTGTATGGCACAGGTCAGGCTGCATTGTATGGCACAGGTCAGGCTCCATTGTATGGCACAGACAGGCTGCATTGTATGGCACAGACAGGCTCCATCTTATGGCACAGGTCAGGCTCCATTGTATGGCACAGGTCAGGCTGCATTGTATGGCACAGGTCAGGCTCCATTGTATGGCACAGGTTAGGCTGCATTGTATGGCACAGGTCAGGCTCCATTGTATGGCACAGGTCAGGCTGCATTGTATGGCACAGGTCAGGCTCCATTGTATGGCACAGGTCAGGCTCCATTGTATGGCACAGGTCAGGCTCCATTGTATGGCACAGGTCAGGCTCCATTGTATGGCACAGGTCAGGCTCCATTGTATGGCACAGACAGGCTGCATTGAATGGCACAGGTCAGGCTCCATTGTATGGCACAGACAGGCTGCATTGTATGGCACAGGTCAGGCTCCATTGTATGGCACAGGTCAGGCTCCATTGTATGGCACAGGTCAGGCTGCATTGTATGGCACAGGTCAGGCTCCATTGTATGGCACAGGTCAGGCTCCATTGTATGGCACAGGTCAGGCTGCATTGTATGGCACAGGTCAGGCTCCATTGTATGGCACAGGTCAGGCTGCATTGTATGGCACAGGTCAGGCTCCATTGTATGGCACAGGTCAGGCTCCATTGTATGGCACAGGTCAGGCTGCATTGTATGGCACAGGTCAGGCTCCATTGTATGGCACAGGTCAGGCTCCATTGTATGGCACAGGTCAGGCTGCATTGTATGGCACAGGTCAGGCTGCATTGTATGGCACAGGTCAGGCTCCATTGTATGGCACAGGTCAGGCTCCATTGTATGGCACAGACAGGCTGCATTGTATGGCACAGGTCAGGCTGCATTGTATGGCACAGACAGGCTCCATTTTATGGCACAGGTCAGGCTCCATTGTATGGCACAGGTCAGGCTCCATTGTATGGCACAGACAGGCTGCATTGTATGGCACAGGTCAGGCTCCATTGTATGGCACAGGTCAGGCTCCATTGTATGGCACAGGTCAGGCTCCATTGTATGGCACAGGTCAGGCTCCATTGTATGGCACAGGTCAGGCTGCATTGTATGGCACAGGTCAGGCTCCATTGTATGGCACAGGTCAGGCTCCATTGTATGGCACAGGTCAGGCTGCATTGTATGGCACAGACAGGCTCCATTTTATGGCACAGGTCAGGCTCCATTGTATGGCACAGGTCAGGCTCCATTGTATGGCACAGGTCAGGCTGCATTGTATGGCACAGGTCAGGCTCCATTGTATGGCACAGGTCAGGCTGCATTGTATGGCACAGGTCAGGCTGCATTGTATGGCACAGGTCAGGCTGCATTGTATGGCACAGGTCAGGCTGCATTGTATGGCACAGGTCAGGCTGCATTGTATGGCACAGGTCAGGCTGCATTGTATGGCACAGGTCAGGCTGCATTGTATGGCACAGGTCAGGCTGCATTGTATGGCACAGGTCAGGCTCCATTGTATGGCACAGGTCAGGCTGCATTGCATGGTACAGACAGGCTCCATTGTATGGCACAGGTCAGGCTGCATTGTATGGCACAGGTCAGGCTGCATTGTATGGCACAGGTCAGGCTCCATTGTATGGCACAGGTCAGGCTCCATTGTATGGCACAGGTCAGGCTCCATTGTATGGCACAGGTCAGGCTCCATTGTATGGCACAGGTCAGGCTGCATTGTATGGCACAGGTCAGGCTCCATTGTATGGCACAGGTCAGGCTGCATTGTATGGCACAGGTCAGGCTGCATTGTATGGCACAGGTCAGGCTCCATTGTATGGCACAGGTCAGGCTGCATTGTATGGCACAGGTCAGGCTGCATTGTATGGCACAGGTCAGGCTCCATTGTATGGCACAGGTCAGGCTCCATTGTATGGCACAGACAGGCTGCATTGTATGGCACAGGTCAGGCTGCATTGTAGGGCACAGACAGGCTGCATTGTATGGCACAGGTCAGGCTCCATTGTATGGCACAGACAGGCTGCATTGTATGGCACAGGTCAGGCTCCATTTTATGGCACAGGTCAGGCTCCATTGTATGGCACAGGTCAGGCTCCATTGTATGGCACAGACAGGCTGCATTGTATGGCACAGGTCAGGCTCCATTGTATGGCACAGGTCAGGCTCCATTGTATGGCACAGGTCAGGCTCCATTGTATGGCACAGGTCAGGCTCCATTGTATGGCACAGACAGGCTGCATTGTATGGCACAGGTCAGGCTGCATTGTAGGGCACAGACAGGCTGCATTGTATGGCACAGGTCAGGCTCCATTGTATGGCACAGACAGGCTGCATTGTATGGCACAGGTCAGGCTCCATTTTATGGCACAGGTCAGGCTCCATTGTATGGCACAGGTCAGGCTCCATTGTATGGCACAGACAGGCTGCATTGTATGGCACAGGTCAGGCTCCATTGTATGGCACAGGTCAGGCTCCATTGTATGGCACAGGTCAGGCTCCATTGTATGGCACAGGTCAGGCTCCATTGTATGGCACAGGTCAGGCTGCATTGTATGGCACAGGTCAGGCTCCATTGTATGGCACAGGTCAGGCTCCATTGTATGGCACAGGTCAGGCTGCATTGTATGGCACAGACAGGCTCCATTTTATGGCACAGGTCAGGCTGCATTGTATGGCACAGGTCAGGCTCCATTGTATGGCACAGGTCAGGCTGCATTGTATGGCACAGACAGGCTCCATTTTATGGCACAGACAGGCTGCATTGTATGGCACAGGTCAGGCTCCATTGTATGGCACAGGTCAGGCTGCATTGTATGGCACAGGTCAGGCTCCATTGTATGGCACAGGTCAGGCTGCATTGTATGGCACAGCTCAGGCTGCATTGTATGGCACAGGTCAGGCTGCATTGTATGGCACAGGTCAGGCTGCATTGTATGGCACAGGTCAGGCTGCATTGTATGGCACAGACAGGCTCCATTTTATGGCACAGGTCAGGCTCCATTGTATGGCACAGGTCAGGCTCCATTGTATGGCACAGACAGGCTGCATTGTATGGCACAGGTCAGGCTCCATTGTATGGCACAGGTCAGGCTCCATTGTATGGCACAGGTCAGGCTCCATTGTATGGCACAGGTCAGGCTCCATTGTATGGCACAGGTCAGGCTGCATTGTATGGCACAGGTCAGGCTCCATTGTATGGCACAGGTCAGGCTCCATTGTATGGCACAGGTCAGGCTGCATTGTATGGCACAGACAGGCTCCATTTTATGGCACAGGTCAGGCTCCATTGTATGGCACAGACAGGCTGCATTGTATGGCACAGGTCAGGCTCCATTGTATGGCACAGACAGGCTGCATTGTATGGCACAGGTCAGGCTCCATTGTATGGCACAGGTCAGGCTCCATTGTATGGCACAGGTCAGGCTCCATTGTATGGCACAGGTCAGGCTCCATTGTATGGCACAGGTCAGGCTGCATTGTATGGCACAGGTCAGGCTCCATTGTATGGCACAGGTCAGGCTCCATTGTATGGCACAGGTCAGGCTGCATTGTATGGCACAGACAGGCTCCATTTTATGGCACAGGTCAGGCTGCATTGTATGGCACAGGTCAGGCTCCATTGTATGGCACAGGTCAGGCTGCATTGTATGGCACAGACAGGCTCCATTTTATGGCACAGGTCAGGCTCCATTGTATGGCACAGGTCAGGCTCCATTGTATGGCACAGGTCAGGCTGCATTGTATGGCACAGGTCAGGCTCCATTGTATGGCACAGGTGAGGCTGCATTGTATGGCACAGCTCAGGCTGCATTGTATGGCACAGGTCAGGCTCCATTGTATGGCACAGGTCAGGCTGCATTGTATGGCACAGGTCAGGCTCCATTGTATGGCACAGGTTAGGCTGCATTGTATGGCACAGGTCAGGCTCCATTGTATGGCACAGGTCAGGCTGCATTGTATGGTACAGGTCAGGCTCCATTGTATGGCACAGGTCAGGCTCCATTGTATGGCACAGGTCAGGCTCCATTGTATGGCACAGGTCAGGCTCCATTGTATGGCACAGGTCAGGCTCCATTGTATGGCACAGACAGGCTGCATTGAATGGCACAGGTCAGGCTCCATTGTATGGCACAGACAGGCTGCATTGTATGGCACAGGTCAGGCTCCATTGTATGGCACAGGTCAGGCTCCATTGTATGGCACAGGTCAGGCTGCATTGTATGGCACAGGTCAGGCTGCATTGTATGGCACAGGTCAGGCTCCATTGTATGGCACAGGTCAGGCTCCATTGTATGGCACAGGTCAGGCTGCATTGTATGGCACAGGTCAGGCTGCATTGTATGGCACAGGTCAGGCTCCATTGTATGGCACAGGTCAGGCTGCATTGTATGGCACAGGTCAGGCTGCATTGTATGGCACAGGTCAGGCTCCATTGTATGGCACAGGTCAGGCTCCATTGTATGGCACAGACAGGCTGCATTGTATGGCACAGGTCAGGCTGCATTGTATGGCACAGACAGGCTCCATTTTATGGCACAGGTCAGGCTCCATTGTATGGCACAGGTCAGGCTCCATTGTATGGCACAGACAGGCTGCATTGTATGGCACAGGTCAGGCTCCATTGTATGGCACAGGTCAGGCTCCATTGTATGGCACAGGTCAGGCTCCATTGTATGGCACAGGTCAGGCTCCATTGTATGGCACAGGTCAGGCTGCATTGTATGGCACAGGTCAGGCTCCATTGTATGGCACAGGTCAGGCTCCATTATATGGCACAGGTCAGGCTGCATTGTATGGCACAGACAGGCTCCATTTTATGGCACAGGTCAGGCTCCATTGTATGGCACAGGTCAGGCTCCATTGTATGGCACAGGTCAGGCTGCATTGTATGGCACAGGTCAGGTTCCATTGTATGGCACAGGTCAGGCTGCATTGTATGGCACAGGTCAGGCTGCATTGTATGGCACAGGTCAGGCTGCATTGTATGGCACAGGTCAGGCTGCATTGTATGGCACAGGTAAGGCTGCATTGTATGGCACAGGTCAGGCTGCATTGTATGGCACAGGTCAGGCTGCATTGTATGGCACAGGTCAGGCTGCATTGTATGGCACAGGTCATGCTGCATTGTATGGCACAGGTCAGGCTCCATTGTATGGCACAGGTCAGGCTGCATTGTATGGCACAGACAGGCTGCATTGTATGGCACAGACAGGCTCCATTTTATGGCACAGGTCAGGCTCCATTGTATGGCACAGGTCAGGCTGCATTGTATGGCACAGGTCAGGCTCCATTGTATGGCACAGGTTAGGCTGCATTGTATGGCACAGGTCAGGCTCCATTGTATGGCACAGGTCAGGCTGCATTGTATGGCACAGGTCAGGCTCCATTGTATGGCAGAGGTCAGGCTCCATTGTATGGCACAGGTCAGGCTCCATTGTATGGCACAGGTCAGGCTCCATTGTATGGCACAGGTCAGGCTCCATTGTATGGCACAGACAGGCTGCATTGAATGGCACAGGTCAGGCTCCATTGTATGGCACAGACAGGCTGCATTGTATGGCACAGGTCAGGCTCCATTGTATGGCACAGGTCAGGCTCCATTGTATGGCACAGGTCAGGCTGCATTGTATGGCACAGGTCAGGCTCCATTGTATGGCACAGGTCAGGCTGCATTGTATGGCACAGGTCAGGCTGCATTGTATGGCACAGGTCAGGCTCCATTGTATGGCACAGGTCAGGCTGCATTGTATGGCACAGGTCAGGCTGCATTGTATGGCACAGGTCAGGCTCCATTGTATGGCACAGGTCAGGCTCCATTGTATGGCACAGACAGGCTGCATTGTATGGCACAGGTCAGGCTGCATTGTAGGGCACAGACAGGCTCCATTTTATGGCACAGGTCAGGCTCCATTGTATGGCACAGGTCAGGCTCCATTGTATGGCACAGACAGGCTGCATTGTATGGCACAGGTCAGGCTCCATTGTATGGCACAGGTCAGGCTCCATTGTATGGCACAGGTCAGGCTCCATTGTATGGCACAGGTCAGGCTCCATTGTATGGCACAGGTCAGGCTGCATTGTATGGCACAGGTCAGGCTCCATTGTATGGCACAGGTCAGGCTCCATTGTATGGCACAGGTCAGGCTGCATTGTATGGCACAGACAGGCTCCATTTTATGGCACAGGTCAGGCTGCATTGTATGGCACAGGTCAGGCTCCATTGTATGGCACAGGTCAGGCTGCATTGTATGGCACAGACAGGCTCCATTTTATGGCACAGGTCAGGCTCCATTGTATGGCACAGGTCAGGCTCCATTGTATGGCACAGGTCAGGCTGCATTGTATGGCACAGGTCAGGCTCCATTGTATGGCACAGGTGAGGCTGCATTGTATGGCACAGCTCAGGCTGCATTGTATGGCACAGGTCAGGCTGCATTGTATGGCACAGGTCAGGCTGCATTGTATGGCACAGGTCAGGCTCCATTGTATGGCACAGGTCAGGCTGCATTGTATGGCACAGGTCAGGCTGCATTGTATGGCACAGACAGGCTGCATTGTATGGCACAGGTCAGGCTGCATTGTATGGCACAGACAGGCTCCATTTTATGGCACAGGTCAGGCTGCATTGTATGGCACAGGTCAGGCTGCATTGTATGGCACAGACAGGCTGCATTGTATGGCACAGGTCAGGCTCCATTGTATGGCACAGACAGGCTGCATTGTATGGCACAGGTCAGGCTGCATTGTATGGCACAGGTCAGGCTCCATTGTATGGCACAGACAGGCTGCATTGTATGGCACAGGTCAGGCTCCATTGTATGGCACAGGTCAGGCTCCATTGTATGGCACAGACAGGCTGCATTGTATGGCACAGGTCAGGCTCCATTGTATGGCACAGGTCAGGCTCCATTGTATGGCACAGGTCAGGCTCCATTGTATGGCACAGGTCAGGCTCCATTGTATGGCACAGGTCAGGCTGCATTTTATGGCACAGGTCAGGCTGCATTGTATGGCACAGGTCAGGCTGCATTGTATGGCACAGACAGGCTCCATTTTATGGCACAGGTCAGGCTCCATTGTATGGCACAGGTCAGGCTCCATTGTATGGCACAGGTCAGGCTGCATTGTATGGCACAGACAGGCTCCATTTTATGGCACAGGTCAGGCTCCATTGTATGGCACAGGTCAGGCTGCATTGTAGGGCACAGACAGGCTCCATTTTATGGCACAGGTCAGGCTCCATTGTATGGCACAGGTCAGGCTCCATTGTATGGCACAGACAGGCTGCATTGTATGGCACAGGTCAGGCTCCATTGTATGGCACAGGTCAGGCTCCATTGTATGGCACAGGTCAGGCTCCATTGTATGGCACAGGTCAGGCTCCATTGTATGGCACAGGTCAGGCTGCATTGTATGGCACAGGTCAGGCTCCATTGTATGGCACAGGTCAGGCTCCATTGTATGGCACAGGTCAGGCTGCATTGTATGGCACAGACAGGCTCCATTTTATGGCACAGGTCAGGCTGCATTGTATGGCACAGGTCAGGCTCCATTGTATGGCACAGGTCAGGCTGCATTGTATGGCACAGACAGGCTCCATTTTATGGCACAGGTCAGGCTCCATTGTATGGCACAGGTCAGGCTCCATTGTATGGCACAGGTCAGGCTGCATTGTATGGCACAGGTCAGGCTCCATTGTATGGCACAGGTGAGGCTGCATTGTATGGCACAGCTCAGGCTGCATTGTATGGCACAGGTCAGGCTGCATTGTATGGCACAGGTCAGGCTGCATTGTATGGCACAGGTCAGGCTCCATTGTATGGCACAGGTCAGGCTGCATTGTATGGCACAGGTCAGGCTGCATTGTATGGCACAGACAGGCTGCATTGTATGGCACAGGTCAGGCTGCATTGTATGGCACAGACAGGCTCCATTTTATGGCACAGGTCAGGCTGCATTGTATGGCACAGGTCAGGCTGCATTGTATGGCACAGACAGGCTGCATTGTATGGCACAGGTCAGGCTCCATTGTATGGCACAGACAGGCTGCATTGTATGGCACAGGTCAGGCTGCATTGTATGGCACAGGTCAGGCTCCATTGTATGGCACAGACAGGCTGCATTGTATGGCACAGGTCAGGCTCCATTGTATGGCACAGGTCAGGCTCCATTGTATGGCACAGACAGGCTGCATTGTATGGCACAGGTCAGGCTCCATTGTATGGCACAGGTCAGGCTCCATTGTATGGCACAGGTCAGGCTCCATTGTATGGCACAGGTCAGGCTCCATTGTATGGCACAGGTCAGGCTGCATTTTATGGCACAGGTCAGGCTGCATTGTATGGCACAGGTCAGGCTGCATTGTATGGCACAGACAGGCTCCATTTTATGGCACAGGTCAGGCTCCATTGTATGGCACAGGTCAGGCTCCATTGTATGGCACAGGTCAGGCTGCATTGTATGGCACAGACAGGCTCCATTTTATGGCACAGGTCAGGCTCCATTGTATGGCACAGGTCAGGCTCCATTGTATGGCACAGACAGGCTGCATTGTATGGCACAGGTCAGGCTCCATTGTATGGCACAGGTCAGGCTCCATTGTATGGCACAGGTCAGGCTCCATTGTATGGCACAGGTCAGGCTCCATTGTATGGCACAGGTCAGGCTGCATTGTATGGCACAGGTCAGGCTCCATTGTATGGCACAGGTCAGGCTGCATTGTATGGCACAGGTCAGGCTGCATTGTATGGCACAGGTCAGGCTCCATTGTATGGCACAGGTCAGGCTGCATTGTATGGCACAGACAGGCTCCATTTTATGGCACAGGTCAGGCTCCATTGTATGGCACAGACAGGCTGCATTGTATGGCACAGGTCAGGCTGCATTGTATGGCACAGGTCAGGCTGCATTGTATGGCACAGGTCAGGCTCCATTGTATGGCACAGGTCAGGCTCCATTGTATGGCACAGGTCAGGCTCCATTGTATGGCACAGGTCAGGCTCCATTGTATGGCACAGGTCAGGCTGCATTGTATGGCACAGGTCAGGCTCCATTGTATGGCACAGGTCAGGCTGCATTGTATGGCACAGGTCAGGCTGCATTGTATGGCACAGGTCAGGCTCCATTGTATGGCACAGGTCAGGCTGCATTGTATGGCACAGACAGGCTCCATTTTATGGCACAGGTCAGGCTCCATTGTATGGCACAGACAGGCTGCATTGTATGGCACAGGTCAGGCTGCATTGTATGGCACAGGTCAGGCTGCATTGTATGGCACAGACAGGCTGCATTGTATGGGCACTGGTAAATATTTTAGTACACCATTTGGTTCAGAATATTTTTTCCTTGTTTTCCCCCTCTAAAACCTAGTTGCGTCTTATGGAGTGAAAAACACAGTATATTTGCATAAGGTAAAATAATTGAGTTTGTGGTAGTATTTTATTAGGTAATATATAGTGTATATGTGCTGGGCCCTTTTGTTACCATTATATTGCCCAATACAAACACATTTTTCTTCTGGTTTGTCACGGCAGAAGCATGTTAGCCATTGTTTCATTACTGTAGATTAGGGATGAGCTTCGACTCGAACATCGGCTGTTCACCAGTTCCCCGAACAGCGAACAATTTGGGTTGTTCGCGGCAAATTCGAAAGCCGCGGGACACCCTTTAAAAGTCTATGGGGGAAATCAAAAGTGCTAATTTTAAATGCTTATATTCATGGTATTGTCATAAAAAGTGTTTGGGGACCCTGGTCCTGCCCCAGGGGATATATATCAATGCAAAAAAAAGTTTTAAAAACCGCCGTTTTTTCAGGAGCAGTGATTTTAATAAACAAATCAAACAATAAAAGTGTAATATTCCTTTAAATTTCGTACCTGGGGGGTGTCTATAGTATGCCTGTAAAGGGGCGCATGTTTCCTGTGTTTAGAACAGTCTGACAGCAAAATGACATTTTAAAGGAAAAAAAGTCACTTAAAACTACTCGCGGCTATTAATGAATTGCCGGTCCGACAATACACATAGAAGTTTGTTGATAAAAACGGCATGGGAATTCCCCACAGGGGAACCCAGAACCAAAATTAGGAAGAAAAAAATGACGTGGGGGTCCCCCTAAATTCCATACCAGGCCCTTCAGGTCTGGTATGGGTTTTAAGGAGAACCCCGCACCAAAATTTAAAAAAAATGGTTTGGGGTACCCCCAAAAATCCATACCAGACCCTTATCCAAGCACGCAACCTAGCAGGCCGCAGGAAAAGAGGGGGGGATGAGAGAGCGCCCCCCCCCTCCTGAACCGTAAAAGGCCACATGCCCTCAACATTGGGAGGGTGCTTTGGGGGTAGCCCCCCAAAAAACCTTGTCCTTATGTTGATGGGGACAAGGGCCTCATCTCCACCACCCTTGCCCGGTGGTTGTGGGGGTCTGCGGGCGGGGGGCTTATCGGAATCTGGAAGCTCCCTTTAACAAGGGGACCCCCAGATCCCGGCCCTCCCCCCCTGTGTGAAATGGTAAGGGGGTACAAAAGTACCTCTACCATTTCACAAAAAAAATGTAAAAAATTTTAAAAATGACAAGAGACAGTTTTTGACAATTCCTTTATTTAAATGCTTCTTCTTTCTTCTATCTTCCTTCGGTTTCTACCTCCATCTTCTTCTTCTTCTGGTTCTTGTTCTTCTGGTTCTTCATCCGGTCTTCTCGCCCGGCATTATTAAAATCACTGCTCCCGAAAAAGGGACGTTTTTAAAACTTTCTTTTGCATTGATCCATGTCCCCTGGGGCAGGACCCAGGTCCCCAAACACTTTTTATGACAATAACTTGTATATAAGCCTTTAAAATTAGCACTTTTGATTATTCATGTTCGTGTCCCATAGACTTTAATGGTGTTCGCGTGTTCGAACAAATTTATTGCCTGTTCGCATGTTCTGGTGCGAACCGAACAGGGGGGTGTTTGGCTCATTCCTACTGTAGATGGTCTCTTTGTCTCTTAGGTAACAAGGACTTTCCCTGAGGAATAATTTCTTCTTATTAAAATTGTTTGTATAGTGCAAAAGGTTCCACGTTACTTTACAGCCTCGGGAAATAAAAAAATAATCCTACAAGAATGAATACAATGTATCTATTGTTGAAGAAAAAACTGGGAGGGTGCTGATCTTCAGAGCTTACAGTTCAATGATGTGTAAGAGCGGTGCCCAGTACAAGGTTATCCAGAGCCCAGGGCGAACATGCCACACTGACCCCCCCCCCCCCCCACCCCTACCAAGACATAATGTATGAGCGTTATGTGTCAGCAAAAATCTCCCCACAAAAAACACTGAACACTAATCTGCATGCTTACCCCCTAAGCATAAATCCCCCTCCTGCCAGTACAAATCAACCCTCCTGCTGAAATCCCCATCTCTTTGCCCCCCACCAACCCCCCAAATCTCCCTCGCTCAAATGCCGACCCCCCCCCCGGAAAAAATAAATAAAATCTTCCCTCCTAGCACAAACCCCCTACCCCTAAAATGTCCCCTCCTACTAAACATCACCCCCCCACTTCAAATACCCCCTCCCAGCACAAATGCCCCCCCTCCCCAAATCCCCCCACCTAAAACAAATCCTCTACCCTTAAAAATTTCCCTTCCTACTTAACATCATCTCCCCTCCACTTTAAATCCCCCCTCCCAGCGCAAATCCCCCCACCTAGCACAAATCCTCTTCTCCCACCCCCCTCCCAACACAAATCCTCCACTAAATCACCACTCTTAAGCCCAATACACATTATCAATTTTTTTTTTTTTTCGTTCAAGTGGGTTGAACAAAAAAAAACAACTGACAGCTCCGGTTGGAGCCACTGTGCTGATGATCCAATGTTAGTACATAGCTCTCTCCCACACTCCACCCCCCCCCCCCCCCCGTCAGAACACTCCGGTCAGAGCTGATCGGGAGCTGGATTTTCAGCATGCACGTCCGACAGAAGCCAGGCTGAGCTTCTGTCGGACTGGCTGCCATACACATGAGTCAAATGTTGGCTGCTTTTTGTTGAACAGGCCAATGTCGCTCGACCTTCGGACCGCGTGTACTGGGTTTTAGCACCCCCCCCATATTTGCCCTCTTAGAACAATACCCCTGCAGCCTCCCAAATTCACCATTCCAACCCAAATCACCCCCCCATAATCTCCTTGTCTCACCCCCCTCCCCCACCTCACATGATAACACAGTGCCCACTTTCCCACCCCTTGTCCTGGCCATGTGCAAGAGTGGCTATGGCAATCACACAGGGATAGAGCCGAGGATGTCCAATTACTGCATGTGATCCGATGTCACCATCATCGTGAAACACGGCTTACCTATTCAAGGATGGACAAGTAACCCCCCCCAATGTCAGTGTCAGGCAGATCTCTGTCCACCATACCTCATAGCTGTCAAACAAATTTCAACTTTTGATCATTTATAATATTCACAAATATAAAAGATGAGTTCCAATTGTGAAGAAGTAATCTAAAGGTTTTTTGACTATATGGAAAAGTCAATAAATAGCATATTTCTGTATTTAGGAAAAAATATCCGCACCCCAATTAGCTCTTCTTGCAATATTTTTAATAATCAGTGAATTGACTGCATACAGTGATGTCTCCAACCCAAAACCAGCCCTCCTTGACGCGTTTCACCACAGCCTACACACAAAGTTGGGGAAGGAACCATGTGTTGGCAAAACACGTCAAGGAGGCCTGGTTTTGGGTTTGGAGATATCACTGTATGGAATCAATTCACTGATTATTCAAAAATACTGAAAGAAGAGCTTATTGGAGAGCAGATTATATTTTTTCCTATTTTCAATGAAGAGTGGAGATGGAACTGTGATGACCGACACCCAGGATGTGCAGGAGAGGCCAGTTTTGAGAGAAGCTATGGATCTGTTTATGTTTCTGTATTTGTTGCTACTTAAAGCAGAGCACCCAAAAGTGGAACATCCGCTTATGCTCCCCCCCGAAAGGTGCCAAATGTGGCACCGGAGGGGAGCAGGTACCTGTATTTCTGTATTTGACAGGTACCCATCCCCACTTCCAGCAGACGCTGTCAGCGGTTCACCCCCCTCCTCCTCCTCCTCTCTCCGGCCGCTGAAACATTCAGATAGCACAGTGCACTTTATGCATGGACATAAAGTGGACTTCACTGCCGGGTTCCCTTACAGGCAATGGCGGCGGCAGCACCCACCAGCTGATGGAAACATCGGCTGAGGTGCTGACATTGCTTTATTCCAGGACAGGTAAGTGTCCTAATATTAAAAGTCAGAAGCTACAGTATGGGCGGGGGGGGGGGGGGACTCCGCTTTAAGCCTAGTGCACACAGGCCTGAATGTTGGCTGGCATCGGCCGATTCAATTGAAACCAGAAGACGACGTGTATGGCAGCCGGTCCGACAGAAGCTGGCCATTCAGCTGGCTTCTGTTGAAGGCTCATGACTGAAAATGGTCTGCTGACCAGAGTGTTCTGGTGGGGGGGTGTCCCCCTGTCGGAATACAATAGCACAGCAGGGGAGATCTCTGTACTGACATCGGCTTGTTAGTACAGCGAATCCGACCTGAGCTGTAAGGTTTTTTTTTCACACTGGAGCGGTGCGATGGCAGGGCATCAAAAAAAGTCCTGCCAGCAGATTCTTTGGAGCGCATTAGGAGCGGTGTACTGCCCATTGAAATCAATGGGCAGCGCCGCCGAACCGCCGGCAAAGCGGCACTGTAGCAGCGCTTTGCGGGCGGTTTTAACTCTTTTTCAGCCGCTAGTGGGGGTCAAAAGCGCCCCACTAGCGTCCGAAAAGCACCGCAAAAACTCTTGGAAAGCGCCGCTAAAAAGCGGCATTTTAGCGCTGATGCTTGGGGTGGATCAATGTGAAAGGGCTCTTAGATAACCGCTGTTTGTACCAAGGTGATGATCCAAGGTTGAACATATACTGAGAGGCTCCAATGGTTCTTCTAATCCAGTGGTCATCAACCCTGGATCAACCCTGTCCTCAGGGCCCACTAACAGGCCAGGTTTTATGTATTACCTTGGGGAGATGCAGACTAGAATACTGCAATCACTGAGCAGCAAATGATATCACCTGTGATATATTTCAGTTATCTTGCAAACCTGGCCTGTTATGCCGCGTACACACGAGCGGACTTTACGGCAGACTTTGTCCGGCGGACTTTGACGGACTTTACGACGGACTTTCCAAATGAACGGACTTGCCTACACACAATCCACCAAAGTCCGACGGATTTGTACGTGATGACGTACGACCGGACTAAAACAAGGAAGTTCATAGCCAGTAGCCAATAGCTGCCCTAGCGTCGGTTTTTGTCCATCGGACTAGCATACAGACGAGCTGACTTTTCGACCGGACTCGAGTCCGTCGGATAGATTTGAAACATGTTTCATTTCTAGGTGCGTCAAACTTTTGAGAAAACAAAGTCCGCTGGAGCCCACACACGATCGAATTGTCCGACGGACTCCGGTACGCCGGACCAAGTATGCTGGAAAGCCCGCTCGTGTGTACGCGGCATTAGTGGGCCCTGAGGACGGGGTTAATGACCACTGTTCTAATCCATTAAATCAAAAAATGTACATGTGTTCTATTCACTGACTGTGACTATATTATCTCAGAGACAATGACACTCTTCGTTCTGAAAGCCGGGACAATGCAATTTGTAGATTATTGGGTATCATGATAGCTATAACAAACCTTTTTTAAAACAGCTAAACGAAGTTCATTCCAACAAACAATTCAAATTGTTTATATTTCAAAGTCAACTCTAACCAAATAAAACGTATAAACGTTGTCCTCGAGATTCCAAAAGACTTCAGATCTTTCTGAATGGTCCACGCTGTATACATTTCAGGTTACAGAATATTGTTGTTGTAACCAAGTGTTCAATTCTTGGGGTAGAAATTCCAGACGAAGAAATACCTAGGAGAAGATTCAAGTTCAGAACCACAAAAGTCCTTCATAGTGCAAGGGGTTCCGGGTATATTTGCCATGGCAGACCAGTTGGACAGGATCATTATGTAGGTCTGAAGTAACGGTACATATCAGGAAGTGTCGTAGGATGACCCTTTTACTGCCGTTCCCTCTTTTGCAGATTGGGTGCACCGTACCACCTCCCCATCTGCGTACCCAGCAATGGATACTGAGATGAATTTCTGAAGTTTCACATTCAAAATGTATAAGTATAGAGCAAAACGAAAGATATTTTCTTAGTTGAGGGTTACTAATGTGCAAAAACAACCCAAAATGTTGTAGGTTCTTCCACATTGTCCGTTCTTCCATATTATCCGGGGGGTTGAGGGCATTGTCTGGTAACTGCAACAAATATCTGCATGGATCTTGGTTGGGTTCAGTTAGATGTTAATAAATTTCTTCTTTCTCTGGTTGTGGCATCTCTGAGATAAAAGGATCCATCCAAGTAAAAGGGCAAAAGGCCATCCAGTGAGCAGAAGAACATTCCATGTAGACACCATCAATATTGAATGCCAGCCAGCAAATCCCTGAAAACGAGATGCATCCTGTCTGCCAGTGATGTCACCTACAGACAGAAATGTGGTATTTTAATAAAAAAATATATATAGTATGTATTAAACTATATAGTAAATAACAATTACACAGAGGACTAGTTGTTAGAAGTCTACGGAAATCATGTTCCGCTCATCCCTATCCAGAAGCAGTTTTAGCATCAGTCCTTGGTTCTGACCCCCACACCCTATGGGTTTTATAGGCTGGCACAGCACTTTATAAGATTTTTGAGCTCCTGTTCGGCTCCATACATGCGTTGCCAAACCACGGTCTTCCCAATGCATGGCAGATAATTGAGGGCCGAACTGGTTCCCTGAGTGTCATCTTGACAAGGGTGTAAAGCTGGCCATTGATGAGTCGAAATTTGGCAGGTTCAGCGGGTACTGGCTGAAAATCAGTCCATGCGTGAGCGATTGTTAGATCAACTTTTTGGGAATGGTAATGTTGGAAAACTTTTGCCGATTGGCTGCAGCCACTGATCAGTGTATTCTGACAGCGGAGAGTCCAGCTGGTAGAACATAATGTCTCAGCAGGGGAGAGTCCTTCATCCACCTCATTTGTGGACCCATCAATGACCAACTTAAAGAGGAGTTCTACCCAAAAGTGGAACTTCCGCTCATTCGTCTCCTCTCCCCCTCCGGTGACACAATTGGCCCCTTTCGAGGGGGGGGGGGGACAGGATAACTGTCTTTGACAGGTATCATGTTCCCACTTCCGGGAGTCTGCGCCGTGGCCCATGATGTCACCGTGGGGCTCCCTCCCCCTCCCCATGTTGCTGGGCCAGTAGGAGAGAGGAGCGGGGCCTCGTGCATGCGCAGTAGGGTTCCCTGCGTGAAGCCATAAGGTTCCCTTACCCGCAATAGCGGCGGCAGCACCCGACAGCTGATGGAAACATCAGCTGCGGTGCCAACATCGCTGGACTCCAGGACAGGTAAGTCCTATTATTAAAAGCCAGCAGCTGCAGTATGTGTAGCTGCTGGCTTTTAATTTTTTTTTGGGCGGACCTCCGCTTTAACCACTTACAGACCGGAAGATTTTCCCCCTTAATGACCAGGCCATTTTTTGCAATACGTCACTGCATCATTTTAACTGACAATTGCGCGGTCGTGCAACGTTGCACCCAAACAAAATTTATGCCCTTTTTATCCCCACAAATAGAGCTTTCTTTTGTGGTATTTGATCACCTCTGCGTTTTTTATATTTTTGCACTATAAACAAAAAAAGCGTAAATTTTGAAAAAAAAAAAATTTTTTTTTTTTACTTTTTGCTATAATAAATATCCCCCAAATGTAAAAAACGAATATCTCCTACATATTTTTGGTAAAAAAAAATAGCAATAAGCGTATATTGATTGGTTTGCGCAAAAGTTACAGCGTCTACAAAATAGGGGATATATTTATGGCATTTTTATTATTTATTTATTTTTTACTGGTAATGGCGGCGATCTGCGATTTTTAGCAGGAGTGCGACATTGCAGCGGACACTTTTGACACTTTTTTGGGACCATTGACAGTTATAAAGTGATCAGTGCTAAAAATAGCCACTGGTCACCGTATAAATGTCACTGGCAGGGAAGGGGTTAACACTAGGGGGTGATCAATGGGTTAAGTGTGTTCCTTGGGGAAGTGTTTCTAACTGTATGGGGGCTGGACTGACTGGAGGAGGAGACCGATCGTTGTTCCTAATCACTAGGAAACAGCAGATCTCTCTCTAACTCCCCTGTCAAAACGGGGATCTGTCTGTTTACATTGCATTGACAGATCCCCGTTCTGGCTCTCATTCCTGCGATCGTGGGTGGCCGGCGGACATTGCGGCCACCAGACATTGCGGCCACCGGCCACGCACATCGGGTCCCCCGCCATACAGCGGGTGCGTGCATGCCTGCTACGGCTCCTTAAAGGAGCCAACGTACACCTATTTGCGATTTGCGCGTACGTGCCGACCTGACGCCGTATAGCGACGGCGGCTGGTCAGCAAGTGGTTAAAGTGGAATCCAAAACTAACACCAACTAGGATTAAAAATGTCCCCTCCCCCCCTCATATCACCTATGCTGCCTCCCCTTTGTAAAAAAAAATATATACTGTGTGCGCCACCAAAGCATGCATTTACATTTGTATGTTTGTATATGTGGAGGTCTCAAAAAAACAAAAATGGGGGAGGGGGATTTTATGTGCTTGGGTGTGACTTAATTTTTGCAAATCAAAAAAAAACATTTTTTTACTTTAACTTTTTTTGTTCACCACATAAGGGACAAAAAGTCCCCTATGATGATGTTTAGGTGACCCTGCATATCTCCCTTGGATTCCACTGAATGTTTTGCAATTCAGATCGCATTGCAAATTATTCTTTCTCGGCTAGCCGGGGGACACTGAGAGGCTGACCCAGATGTGATGTTCCTTACTAGGGTTCTGAAGATCCCATAAAGAGTGAAATTTGGATCCACCCAACCCATAATGGGAAATGATTTTTATATGGTGTTGTCCTTTGAACAGCACAATCAGGCCTTACCGTGAAATCGGAGCAAGGTGTCCTGTCTTTGATACGCCTCATCGAAGATAACCCAGCACTGGTACGGTCCTTCATCTGATTCCTGGAATCTGTAGATGTCCAAGTCGGCATTTCCCAGGAATTTCCAGGAGAGCTGAATTCTGGATGAGTCTGTAGATTTCTGGCACACCGGAGTCTTTCCATCCCTCACCATGCAGTCCAGCATTTTGTCAGTAAAGTTTTTGTACCAAATAACGTGAATGTCTTGGCCTTTCCAATTGTCTGGGATGGTGAAGGAGCATGGTAATGTAATGTGCTGGTTCATAAGCCCGTCCACTACGTGCAGATCCTCCGCCACAAAATCACCGCAGGCTGCAAGATGGAGAGAAAGAAGATGTTTATTAAATTATTGTTCATTGTTTGTATGTTGGTCAAGGTACAAAATATCAACCAGTCAGAAAACATATTTTATGGGATTATCTATCTTTGCCTATCATATTTATGTACTAAGTATCCTATTTTTGGATAAACTCGCAAACAGAAAAAAAAACAGCCAAAGTGTTAACAGAAATAAATGCTAAAATAATAATCATCGCTAATCACCACGGCTGTTATGAATACTGAAATTGAAAATAAACATCGGACATCGATCAATGAAGAGTTTTACAGTCTTCACTGTTCATGAAATCTCCTTTCACTGGGCAGGAAAGCCACTGCTGTATGGAAGAGCACTGAAAGTCATTGAACGGTGGGGGGAGAGGCAAAGGGCTTGGAGGTTAATGAACAATACATCTAGGGAAAGCTGTGAGTGCCTTTATTTCTATATCTATCCTTCACTTCTAATCAAATGTTCAGTTTGTATTGTCCAAATCTCTGCTAGGTTCATTTTATATATCCCTGTCTTTCATGCTCTCCTTCAGCCTTTCCTCTTCCCTTCTTCATCCTCTCCTCTTCCTCTCCCTCTCTTCTTCTTCCTTTTTCCCTCTTCTCCACCTCTCTTCCTTCTCCTAGCCTCCTCTACTCTTCCATCCTATCCTTTCTCCCTTCTACTCCTGCCCCCTCTCCCCTCTAGTTATCTGTCATCCTCTCCTCTATCTCTCCTCTTCTCTCCCTCCAATTAACTTCTCTTATTTCTCTCCTCTTCCTCTACATCTTCCTCTCCCCCTCTTCCTCGTCTTTCACCCTTTCCCTCTTCCATTTCCTCTTTCTTTTTCCCTCTTCCCCTCGTCTCCATCCTTCTCCACCTCCTCCTCCTCTATGTTTCCATCCTATCCATTCCCCCTTCCAATCCTGTCCCCCTCCTTCCCTTTCCTCTTCCTCGCCAATCTTCCTCTTCTTTTCTCTCTTCCCCTCTTCCTCTTTCTTTTTCCCTCTTCCCCTCTTCTCCACCCTTCTCCCCCTCTCCTCCCTCTCCTATCCTCCTCTACTTTTCCATCCTATCTGTTTCCCCTTCCACTCCTGTCCCCCTTCCCTCCAGTTTTCTGTCTTCCTCTCCTCTATCTCTCCCCCTCCAATTATTTTCCCTTTTCCTCTACCTCTTCCTCTCCATCTTCCTCTTCTTTTCTCTCTTACCCTCTTCCTTCCCCTCTTCCTCTTCCTTCCCCTTTTCCTCTTTATTTTTCCCACTTCCCCTCTTCTCCATCCTTCTCCACCTCTCCTCCTTCTCCTATTCTCCTCTATGTTTCCATTCTATCCATTCCCCCTTCCACTCCTGTCCCCCTCCTTCCTTTTCCTCTTCCTCGCCAATCTTACTTTCTCTCTTCCCCTCTTCATTTTCTTTCCCTCTTCCCCTCCCTCTTCCCCTCCATCCTCCTCTACTTTTCTATTCTATCCGTTCCTCCTTCCCTCCAGTTTTCTGTCTACCTCTCCCCTTTCTCTCCCCCTCCAATTATTTTCCCTTTTCATCTACCTCTTCCTCTCCATCTTCATCTTCTTTTCTCTCTTCCCCTCTTCCTCTTCCTTCCCCTCTTCCTCTTCCTTTCCTTCTTCCTCTTCCTTTCCCTCTTCCCCTCTTCCTCTTCTTTCCCTCTTCCTCTTCTTTACCTCTTCCCCTCCCTCTTCCTTTCTCTATCTCTGCCTATTCCTCTTCCCCTCTTCATTTTTCTCTTTCCCTTGTCCCCTCTTTCTTTTCCCCACCCTTCTCTACCTCTCCTCTTTTTCCTATCTTCCTCTACTCCTCTAGCATCCTATCCATTCCCCCTTCTACTCCTGTCCCCCCTTCCCTCTGGATTTCTGTCATCCTCTCCTCCCCTAAACTCCCCCACCCCCATTCATTTCCCTTCTCTCCTCCCCCCTCCGCTATTCCTCTTTATCTACCCCCCACCCCACCAAAAAGGGGTCTTTTATACTGTCTTGGCATTTTAGGGTCTCAAGAAATGTGATAGGCCATCAGTACATCAAGATTGATAGATTTTCATAAACAGTATCTCACAAAAGTGAGTACACCCCTCAGTCACATTTTTGTAAATATTTTCTTCTATCTTTTCATGTGACAACACTGAAGAAATGACACTTTGCTACAATGTAAAGTAGTGAGTGTACAGCTTGTATAACAGTGTAAATTTGCTGTCCCCTCAAAATAACTCAACACACAGCCATTAATGTCTAAACCGCTGGCAACAAAAGTCAGTACACCCCTAAGTGAAAATGTCCAAATTGGGCCCAAAGTGTCAATATTTTGTGTGGCCACCATTATTTTCCAGCACTGCCTTAACCCTCTTGGGCATGGAGTTCACTAGAGCTTCACAGGTTACCACTGGAGTCCTCTTCCCCTCCTCCATGATGACATCACAGAGCTGGTGGATGTTAGAGACCTTGCACTCCTCTACCTTCTGTTTGAGGATGTCCCACAGATGCTCAATAGGGTTTAGGTCTGGAGACATGCTTGGCCAGTCCATCACCTTTTCCCTCAGCTTCTTTAGCAAGGCAGTGGTGGTCTTGGAGGTGTGTTTGGGGTGGTTATCATGTTGGAATACTGCCCTGCGGCCCAGTCTCTGAAGGGAGGGGATCATGCTCTGCTTCAGTATGTCACAGTACATGTTGGCATTCATGGTTCCCTCAATGAACTGTAGCCCCCCAGTGCCGGCAGCACTCATGCAGCCTCAAACCATGACACTCCCACCACCATGCTTGACTGTAGACAAGACACACTTGTCTTTTTCTTCCCACCTGGTTGCCGCCACACACGCTTGTCACCATTTGAACTAAATACGTTTATCTTGGTCTCATCAGACCACAGGACATGGTTCCAGTAATCCATGTCCTTAGTCATTCAGCAAACTGTTTGCGGGCTTTCTTGTGCATTATCTAGAAGAGGCTTCCTTCTGGGATGACAGCCATGCAGACCATTTTGATGCAGTGTGCGGCGTGTGGTCTGAGCACTGACAGGCTGACCCCCCACCCCTACAACCTCTGCAGCAATGCTGGCAGCACTCATACGTCTATTTCCCAAAGACAACCTCTGGATATGATGCTGAGCACGTGACCTCAACTTCTTTGATGGACCATGGCGAGGCCTGCTCTGAGTGGGACCTGTCCTGTTATACCGCTGTATGGTCTTGGCCACCATGCTGCAGATCAGTTTCAGGGTCTTGGCAATCTTCATATAGCCTAGGCCATCTTTATGTAGACACTGATACAAAACAAGAGAGTGACAAGTCCACTAATGGCACCTCTACCATTTAGATTAATTCAGATCCAGTGCCACTCACCCTAGTCAGGTGTTTCTGCCATAGCCAGGCAGTCTAGACAAAAAAGAGGGGGTTAGGGGAAACCTCAGATGAGGAAACCCCTGGAAAAAGCGGCTACTAGGGCAGCAAAGGGCAATACTAGGGTCTGGTGAAAATATAGAAAAGTTTATTCAAATTCAGAATAAAAACATGGCTCAAAGTACTGAAAAATAGAATTACATCTACACTAGTTCTAGTTTATAAAATCCCACACTACTGTGGTGTGGTGGAGTGTGGAACACAGACAATAGACATGCAGACATGTAAAAACAAATAACAAAAAAGGTCCGGACAGCAACTTACCATACACACAGAGATCGTCAGCTTTGGGAATGTAGCTGAAAAAGGAGTTCACAAATGAGGAATCCACTTAAGGCGCTCTATGTGTGTATGGCCCCCGGGGGGGATATGGGAGAGCAGTGAATGTGGCAAGCCTGCTGTATGCTGCATGGGAAGCATCCAATACAAGGGCTCCTGGGATAGGATCACAAGCTGTAGATCAAGGTATAAAGACTCTAAGTTCATGTATTCCGAAGATGCATGTACTGTAATCAAATAAAGATACATGGAAGTCGCCTCTGTCACTTGCATGAGTCCTGCCAAGATTGAGGGATGTGCTGCATCTAATAATGCCCGCTAACTATATGCACCAAAATTGCTGCTGAGGTGGTTGCTGATCACTAATAAACAAGAGATCCTTGGCCTTAAATAATGTGTACTAAATTGGCAGCTGATTCCTAGAAGGCAAACGGTGTTAGGTCTCAAGAAGCATGCCTGCACATATGCTCTCCTTCCGATTCACGGATTCAATGAAATATAGTCATATTTACTGTATATACTCGAGTATAAGCCGACCCGAATATAAGCCAAGGCACCTAATTTTACCACAAAAAACTAGGAAAACTTATTGACTTGAGTATGAGCCTAGGGTGGGAAATGCAGCAGCTACTTGCAGCCCATCTGCAGCCTCACTGTGCCCATCTGCAGTCATTGTGCCCACCTGTTTAATCAGTGCCCATCTGCAGCCTCACTGTGCCCATTTGCAGCCTCACTGTGCCTATCTGCAGCCTCTCTGTGCCCATCTGCAGCCTCACTGTGCCCATTTGCAGCCTCACTGTGCCCATCTGCAGCCTCCCTGTGCCCACCTGTATCATCAGTGGCCATCTGCAGCCTCACTGTGCCCATCTGAAGCCTCATTGCGCCCATTTGCAGCCTCACTGTGCCCATCTGCAGCCTCACTGCGCCCATCTGCAGCCTCACTGTGCCCATCTTCAGCCTCACTGTGCCCACCTGTATCATCAGTGCCCATCTGCAGCCTCACTGTGCCCATTTGCAGCCTCACTGTGCCCATCTGCAGCCTCACTGTGCCCATCTGCAGCCTCACTGTGCCCATCTGCAACCTCAATGTGCCCATTTGCAGCCTCACTGTGCCCATTTGCAGCCTCACTGTGCCCATTTGCAGCTGTACCTTTGATAACCAAAACAGCGGGTGTCTCCCGTTGTGTCATGCAGTCTTAACTGTTCCGCGGCCGTCCATTGTAACAAAGTCCCGCCTCCTCCTCATCCATGATAGACGGAACACTGATTTTGTTTCCCAGCATTGTATCAGTGTTCTATCTATCACGGACAAGGAGGAGGCGGGGCTTTGTTACAGTGGACGACCGCCAAACAGTTGAGACTGCATGACACAGCGGGAGACAACCACTGTTTTGGTTATCAAAGGTACAGCTGCAGATGGGCACAGTGAGGCTGCAGCCTCACTCGAGACCATCACTCGAATATAAGCTGAGGGGGGCTTTTTCAGCATAAAAAATGTGCTGAAAAAGTCGGCTTATACTCGAGTATATACGGTACATCAGTCACGCATAGACACATAAATGTCAGTAGCTGGCAATGCCCATAGGTGCTGACCGCAATGAAGCAAAGTCCCACTTGATGGACAGATAATATGTAAAATTAGCAGGCAAGCACAAAAAGGCAATCGCACCGGTACATGGCAGTTCTAAAGCAGGGCTTGAGGCAGAGAGGCAATTCTACTACCAGATCCTGTAGTCAATGATTTGGATATCTTCTGTTCTCACGGCCGCAAACATGAAATCCATACTGTGTGTCTCAAGCCCTCCATGGCAAAGTAGAGAGACACTACTGCTTGATAGCGTGTACGGATAAAAGATTCATACAGTGACCGCGGAATATACCGCAATAGTTCCGAGCGGGTCCGTGGACTATTTTGGCCGTCAGTCAGGCTTCTGCTCTCCCAATGCCTGATGGATGGGGGATCGTCTAGGCGGCGTCACATGACCGTGATGACGTCAACGCGTTTCAGAACGGCAAATGGCGTAGCTTCGTCTGGACAGGGAGGGGACTAACACACACCGGATCCTTTGCCATGTTGAACTTCCAGTGACCAGTATGAGAGAGTGATGCTGCGTACACACGGACGGTCTTTCCGACTGACTTTCCGACGGACTTCCAACGGACTTTCGAACGAACGGACTTGCCTACAAATGATCAATCAAAGTCCAATGGATTCGTACGTGATGACGTACGAACAGACTAAAATAAGGAAGTTGATAGCCAGTAGCCAATAGCTGCCCTAGCGTCAGTTTTTGTCCATCGGACTAGCATACAGACAAGCGGATTTTTCGATCAGACTCGAGTCTATTGGAAAGATTTGAAACATGTTTTATTTCTAGGTCCGTCTGACTTTTGGGGAAAAAAAAAGTCAGCTGCAGCCCACACACGATCGAATTGTCCGACGGAGTCCGGTCCGCCAGACCAAATCTGTCGGAAAGTCCGCTTGTGTGTACGCGGCATTAGAGCAACTAACACCAAAATTTCACACACATGCTCCCCATTCACACCTGAGACCTTGTAACAATAAAGAGTCACATGACACCGGGGAGGGAAAATGGCTAATTGGGCCCAATTTGGTCATTTTCACTTAGGGGTGTACTCACTTTTGTTGCCAGCGGTTTAGACATTAATGGCTGTGTGTTGAGTTATTTTGAGGGGACAGCAAATTTACACTGTTATACAAGCTGTACACTCACTACTTTACATTGTAGCAAAGTGTCATTTCTTCAGTGTTGTCACATGAAAAGATAGAAGAAAAGATTTACACAAATGTCACTGAGGGGTGTACTCACTTTTGTGAGATACTGTATATATATATATATATATATATATATATATATATATATATATATACATATATATATATACATACATATACATATACATATATATATATACATACATATACATAAATATACATACATATACATAAATATAAACATACATAAAAATATACATATATATACATAAATATATATATATATTATATATATATATATTATTTTTCAAAATATTTTTGTTTATTTTTTTGTTAATATAGCAAAAAAATAATAATAAAAAAAAAAGAACAGTGGTGATTAAATATTACCAAAAGAAAGCTCTCAATTGCCACTTAAAGTAACGCAGTGCTGAATAGCAAAATTACCCTGGTCGTGAAGGGGGTAAAACCTTCTGGAGCTCAATATCAACTTTTTTTTTTTTTTTTTTATGTAGCTTTGTTTTTATTATTTTTTACAAAATAGTAATTTTGCGTCTTGTGGTTGGAGTGTATACCCCATCACATGTCAATGTGGGTGTGTATGTACAGAATATGTGTCCTTATAGATGATCATATTCTTGTATAAGCATTGCAACTGGAAAAATTAGGATATAATTGGGTAACAAAAATAAAATTGCCTCTTTATTTGAATTGAATTGCTCTCCCTAATGACTTAATGATATGGTATTCAGATTAAGTGTCTATTATAATAAATTATATCACCTTAGCACACATTATGCAGCAATGTGCTGTCTGTAGTTTGTATCCAACTCGTTAAGACACCTTTATACAAATTCTGATCATATATTAAGCTTATACAAATACACATCGGCTTGTGGCCCCCAGTAAGTTATGTATTGGTGAATGATCCCAGTGTGTGTCAGTAGAATATGTGTTCTATAAAATGTAGACACTTGCTAAATGTGTACATCACATCGTTTTTCGAACAAACCTAATGATATCTTTCTAAAGGATAAATCATTCTATATAATTTTACGGATGCACATCTGCTCAATTATCTAGATCAGCAATTCTAATCTAGGGTTCCTTGAAACTCTAGGGTTCCTCCAAAGGTTGCTAGGGGTTCCTTGAGCTGTGGCCTGATTGACCTCCTATCTTAAGATGTCTGCATAGTTCTGGGGACAACACCACTTCGTAGAGCCAGTTGCATGAAGCCAACAATCTTTTAAGCCATCCATAGGGGTTGCATTCTGACAAACAATGTAAGGGCTGCCTTATTTCGCATGACCACAAATGTAAAGGACATTTTTTTTTTTTTTACCAATTTTACCAATTGGTTTTAGTAAGGGTTCCTCAAGACCTGAAAAAGATTTCAAGGGTTCCTCTGGGGTAAAAAGGTTGAGAAAGACATATCTAGATGTTGCATGACTTTATTATGTAGAGCAGTCTTTCTCAACCTTTTTACCCCATAGGAACCCTTGAAATCTTTTTTGGGTCTTGAGGAACCCTTACTAAAACCAATTTACTAGTGGTCATTGAAAAGAAAAATGCCCTTTATATATGTGGTCATGCGGAAGGCAGCCCTTACAGTGGTTGTCAAGATGCAGTCCCTACGGATGGCTTAAAAGATTGTTAGCTTCATGCAACTGGCACTACCAAGTGGTGTTGACCCCAGAACTATGCAGACATCTTCAGATAGGAGGTCAATCAGCCACAGCTCAAGGAACCCCTAGCAACCTTTGGAGGAACCCCCCTGGTTGAGAATGGCTAATGTAGAGAGTAAAGCTGGGAATACAAAGATTTCCGTGTCCCCCGGGGCTGGAGTGCTAACATTCACTCTCCAGATTTATCCAGAAATTAATAATTCTTTAGGTCTTCTCTGCTTTTCCAGAACTATTTATTGCATATTCTAACCTGCTTGTGTTCTGTAGAAACTGAGAAAGGCCATTCCTGTGATAAATCTGTGTTTGAGTGTTTATTACAATCCTATGATAAGTTTTTGCATTTATAACAAAGCACACTGCAGCCCCCTCACATTATTCCTATACACCCGGCATCCCTGGCAGCTATTGTAATAAACATGGAACTTCCAGGGCAACAAGATCATCTGGGTTGCTGTAATCTATGGCTGCTCAACGGGTGGCCCTCCAACTGTTGCGGAACTACAAATCCCATGAGGCACTGCAAAGCTGACAGTTACAGGCAAGACTCCCAAAGACAGAGGCATGATGGGACTGGGTAGTTCTGCAACAGCTGGAGGGCCACAGTTTGACCACCAATGCCATAGTCTATGCCAAACTCCAGAGGAGAAGAAAGGAACCGCTGACCCCATAAAGGCCATAAAACTACTGTCTACTACCACACAGGTTGATCCATCGGGGTAGGAATATCAGATATGGCCCATTGCTTGTCTTTATGTGGCCCTTGGGGCACTATTCCATCAACTGACACTAATGTTTGGGCACCATTCCCCCTACTGACACATCAATGGGCTACTATTCACCTCATTGATATCAACAATGGGGCACTAATGCTGGGGCATTAAGAAAAAACAAAATTGCGCTTGGATAAACAAAAAAAATTAAAAATTATAATCTATGGTAATACCAGGGTAAAATGAATAGACGTGAGAGGACACCTTATGCAGGTATCAGAACAAAATTCAAAGAAAGCTGCGGTTATAAGTGGGGCCCACCAACAAAATATATAGACAGATAAACCGCGCTAAAGTGAGTCCAATAAAAGTCTGTGATAATAAACAATCTGTGATAAATAAACAATAAAGTCCAAAATTCCTTCTGTGTGATGAAGTGAAGAAAATAAAGGTGACTGTGTGGTGAACTGCTTACCAGAATGTAAGCCAAACCAGGCAGGTGGCTTAAAACCCAGCCCGGGCCTTTGGGAGCACTTCAAATGGACAAGATCCTTTGCGCTCGAACAGCAGAACGAATCCACATAGGGTTAAATCAAATACAAAAGACCATAGTGTGATACTGACATAAACATATTTCATCAGAGAAGGAGGGGGTGTGTTCACACGTATAATCATAAATTAAATATCATGCAGGCACCCTGGAGGTGTAACCACTACAGGGACGCCAAAAATATAAATCGTGTACAGCATGCAATAAAAGGTGTCCTAATTCTCTACTGTAAAAAACCACCAGTTTGCCAAAATAGAGTTGAGCCAACAGACCAGAGTTTATACAATTAAAGGAACACCCAGTGCACAAGTACGCGGGGCCGCTTACCAGATGGTGAACTAGTGAGGGCATATATGATAACAGGGTGCAACCTCTGTGTGACCCGGGGTATAAGTTGAATGAACCTACAGGGGTTCCTGCTCACCAGAAAGACGACCAGAGATAGCCCAAACGAAGCACTGGCAGAGTATCTCGATCCCGTCCTGACAGGTCCTCGCGGGCTCAATTGGGTGTGTATATTAGAGAGGAGAAGCAGCCAATGGTGTGATAACGTACAACTCCAATTTATTAAAACAAAGCAAGCACTTACATATAAAAAACGAATATCAACGATGCCGGCCGGCACTCAAACAGCTCCCGTCCACTCAGAGCAAAGCGTGGTGACGTCAGCACGTCCCTCCCAGACGCATTTCGTCACAGGTTGACGTTCTCAATGGGGAACGGGCAGCGCGCTGAGCCACCACTATTTATGCAGACACCAAGCCTCGCTCCGGAACTGAACAGGAGAAACACAGAGCGCCATCTTGGATGTGGGCATAGGTATTAGAGAATCACGGGAATAGCGACGATTGCGTCAGTCCGCTCCCGCCGCTCCTCCAGTAATTTAAACCCACAGAAAAAACTTTATTACACTCCAATGGCCATTCGAATAGTACCCGCCAGACTCATTATCATTGAGGGCAAGGCACCCCATCGCCCCTTGAACACAGGAGGCGGGCCTCAAAGGTTAAATATAGGGGCCAATCTGTTGACCAGATATGTATAGCCAAAAGGAGTGCAAGAGGGTTTTCTTTTGAAAATAATAGAATTATACAAAACTCTATACATAAATTGTTAAAATTATAAAATTACATAAAAATCCATCGCTACATAAAACAATTATACTAAATTGCATACCAAAAACCATATAGGGATATCCCCAATCACAGGCACATAAATGGGGCACCTCGCATTCAATAGCAGAGAGCCAATTGAAGTGATACAGACCCTTTGTGCCCATAGGGTAAACCTCAATCTTACAGTAAGGGACCAATCGGATTGGCCAGATATATAAAGCAAAGGAAGACAATGTCCCCAATAATGAACAGCTTCTATGCTAAACCTCCAGACTCGTTACCATTGAGGGCAAGGCACCCCATCTTATTAATTAGGGGTCGTATAACATACAGCCCCATTCAATTCTACAAAATAAATAACATATATGAACAGAACAGGGTGAGGTAAATGTATCAAAAATACCAAAATTGTATTATTACCTAGTACCTAACCTGATAGGTTGAATCAAGGGTATACATGTCAAGCCCCCCACATCCATATGATCTCAAAACATGCATATACACCCGCATATTAACAGTGTATCAGGTCCCCTGAAGGATAGGGGTACTAAGGTGTAAATAGAAAGAATTAATTAAAATTACATTAAATAAAATATTGAATCCAATAATAGATATATTGGGCCAAAAATATTGGGCAAAGGAAACTGCTGAATCTTATAGGGGACCCCTTAAGTTGATAGCTGGTGAGGACTGGTAATATCATGGCCACCTCCATTTGGTGTCCATAATGGCCAGAACTTGAAGAATTTCGATCGAGTCTAGTCGTAGGCCCCGACCAAAATATATCTCACCAGAGATGGCTAGGATTCAGGTCGAAGCCTTATTCCAACAATGGAAAAAATTGGTAAAACGGGATATTACCAAAGATCAGATGTGTCCAGTTGTTGAGATTATGCAAACCAAAATTAGGAGTTATCGATAAATGAATTTACATCCACATCTATATTGAGACCGTGTGGCGTGTAGCTTTTGATCCTGTGGATCCAAGCCATTTCAGATTTAGAAATCTCTCTAACCAGGGAGCTGCCCCGCCAATGGGGTTTATATCGGTCAATTCCCAAAAACAAGGTGTTAGAGGGGTCTCTATTATGAACCATCCTATAGTGTTTTGAGACCGAATGGTTTTTGAAGCCTGTCAGAATATTCGTAATATGCTCATTGAGCCTCACCTGGAGGGGGCGTTTGGTCCGCCCCACATATTGCAAGCCACAAGGGCATTGCAATAAGTAGACCACTCCAGTAGTAGAGCAGGTAATAAATGGAGTAATATGGTGGGTCCGCCCGGTTTTTGTCGAAACAAAAGTTTGGGTCCTCCTAGTCACACATGAGTTGTAAGAACAGACCCGACACTTGTTACACCTGTAAAAACCGGTTAGCTGGTCAAAAAAAGTTGTTCTCATGTGGGGGGGATCTAATACTCCTGGGGCTAACCTGTTCTTAAACGAGGGTGCCCCCTTGAAGACAATTCTAGGCCTAGGTGGTAGGGCTTCTTTCAAAATCCGATCATTTGTAATTATGTGCCAGTGTTTAGAAACCAATTGCTTGATCTCTTTGTGTTGAAGTGAGTAAGTCGTGATAAAGGGGATTCCCAAGTTATTTATGGAGGTGCTGGTACAGGGCCTGTCCTTCAACAGAAGTTCCCTATCCATCTCTTCTACATTTTTTAGCACCGGAATAAGATCTCCATTGGTATACCCCTTTTCTAGGAATCTGTCTGTAAGAACCTTGCTTTGTGATAGAAAGTTCTCCAGGTTCGAGCAGTTCCTACGGACCCTCATATACTGGCTTTTCGGAATTCCCTTTAGCCAGGGTCTGTGGTGACAACTTCCAAGCGGAATGTAGGAATTCCTGTCGCTATCCTTAAAAAAGGTTGAGGTAGACAGAATCCCATTCTCAATGGATATAGTGAGGTCCAGAAAATGAATTTGAGTCTGACTTGTCTCAAAGTTCAAAAAGATCCCACGGTTGTTGTTATTGAGGGATGACAAATATTGTTGGAGTTCCAAACCATCTCCATCCCACAGGAGGAGGATGTCATCTATATACCTCGCCCACAAAACTAGGTGGGGGTTCCGGTTAGCATAGATGACATCCTCCTCCCACTTGGCCATAAATAAGTTGGCCAAGCTGGGGGCATATTTAGCCCCCATGGCCACGCCACGACTCTGGCGATAGAACTGCCCTGAAAACCAAAAATAGTTGTGGGAGGCCGCAAAGACCAACAACTCCATACTAAAGGAAATCTGGTCCCTGGGGAGGCCAGAGTCGTTTTCCAGGGCTCCCTCCACTGCTTGGAGGCCCATGTCATGAGGGATAATAGTGTATAACGAGGTGACATCCGCACTCGCTAACCACATCCCAGGCCTAATAGCAGTCTCAGATAGAAGATTGAGCACATGGCGTGTATCTTTAATATACGATGGCATCCTTTGCACTAGGGGCTGGAGGAAAAAATCGATATATCTGCCCACCCGGGAAGTGACAGAGTCAATGCCACTCACAATGGGGCGTCCCGGGGGGCAGATAGGATTTTTATGAACCTTTGGGAGGTAGTATATAATAGGGGTTCTGGGGGCTTTGGGGACCAGATACAGGCTCTCCCTGTCTCCCAGAATACCCTGGGAAGTACCTTTGGAAATAATTCTACGTAGCTCCTTAAGGTAACCATTTCTAGGGTCGGAGGGGAGGGGGGTGTAGGTTTCTGTATCCCCAAGGATCCTGGACATTTCGGCCAGGTAATCCTTTCGATCAAGCACCACTATCCCCCCCCCCTTATCCGCTGGGCGAATGACTAGGTCCTTGTTCTTGCACAAAGAGTCTAGTCCCTCCTGTATGGCTCTGGAGTTCTTTGCATTTTTTATCTCCAATTCCTCGAGATCCCTCAACAGCACATCTCTGAACACCTTGAGGGCTGGGGCAAGTGTTCCCGGGGGATTGAAGAGAGATGCATTCGCCAATCCTGAGTGAACATAGTTACTACTAGGTTGGGAGTTCCTTGTGATGGGGTTCCCTATTGCATATCTCTTGATGTTTAATTTCCGAATAAACTTGTGGACATCCATGTACGTTTGAAAGCGATTTAGGCTTTTCGGGGGGGCAAACTTGAGACCTTTGTCTAGCACCAGCTTTTCAGATTGTGTCAATTCAACGGTGCTCAGGTTAAAAATGCCCTGACCTGTCACATTCTGGCCTTTTTTTGCTCGCATTCGCCTCCCCCCTCTGGTTCCTCGCTTCTTTCTACCGGCCTTTTGAGTCCCTGGCCTGGTTTGGTAAAACCCCAAGTTCCGGCTCCCCTAGGCACTGGGGCAGAGGGACCAGGGGTAGCCGGAATCCGGGAAGAGAAGGGAAAATTGGGAACCTGAGTATCTGGTAGATATTCAAAGGGTGCGTGGGGGGCAGTTACTCCCTCAAAGGAGTTCATTTCGCCGATAGGGAAAAACCTATTCTGCGTAGGGAGATTATACTCCCAATCCCCTGCATAAGGGTCCTGGTATGGCGGCCTCTGATACCCATCATAGTTATGATTGGGCCTCCACCAATCTGGATAGCTTCCACCAAAACCTTGATCCCTGGTGGAGTTGGGAGGGCCCCGTCCCCTTCCACTCATAGGGTGTCCACCCCTCCACGGAGGGGGTGGGATAGACCTAGTTCCTCCTCCCCTCTGCGTGTTATTAGGCCTGGGGGGTCCAAAGTTGTATTGTTGGTATGGAGGCATATTATTAGGTTTAATGGCTGTAGGTCTTTGGGGGGATTGAAACCTCTGGGGGCCCATATTCTTTTGAGTTTTGCCCAAGGGGCCTTTCTTATTACCATTGTTCCTTGATGGAGGCGGTGGTCCCAGGGGACGGCCACCATTACTGTTATTATCCCCATACTCCTGGGTAGCCACCTCCATCTCGGTACCGGCCTGATTGGCTGAATTCTCTTCAGCCAATTTTTTCTGCCACTCAAAAACCATATTATTACAATAATCACTAAGATCCCGGTTATACTTTTTCCTTTTTTTGAATTTTTGATCCCTATCCTCTTTTTCAATGATTTTCAGTAAACCCTGGGATCTTTCTCTATATTCATCGCTCTCCCTATTGGCACTGAGTTTATCCTTAATGATTTTGATCTCTGTGTCAATTTTCTGTAACTTGGCCGACTTTCTGTCGATCAGAAATTGGAGGAGTGATAAACCGGCCTGGTTAAAATATTTGAACCACTCCTCCAATTCTGATTCACCTCTCTGAGGGGAGATCTCCCACCTCAAACTCCTCGGGACCATCGAGTTTTTGATGTATGTCCCCAGGTAGGCTATATCCCATTGTGTATGGGTTTCAGAAATCATGAGATTTTTAAGTCTTACAAAGAGACCCCCCAAATCATTCTCATCCTCCTTGTAAGCCTCAAAAACCCCTTCAGTGTTGACTGTTTTTTGAGCTCTAAACTCAAAAATATCCATAACGGAAAACTTGTACCAGCTGCAATAATAACCCGTGAATAAACAATAAGAAAAAACAAAATTGCGCTTGGATAAACAAAAAAAATTAAAAATTATAATCTATGGTAATACCAGTGTAAAATGAATAGACGTGAGAGGACACCTTATGCAGGTATCAGAACAAAATTCAAAGAAAGCTGCGGTTATAAGTGGGGCCCACCAACAAAATATATAGACAGATAAACCGCGCTAAAGTGAGTCCAATAAAAGTCTGTGATAATAAACAATCTGTGATAAATAAACAATAAAGTCCAAAATTCCTTCTGTGTGATGAAGTGAAGAAAATAAAGGTGACTGTGTGGTGAACTGCTTACCAGAATGTAAGCCAAACCAGGCAGGTGGCTTAAAACCCAGCCCGGGCCTTTGGGAGCACTTCAAATGGACAAGATCCTTTGCGCTCGAACAGCAGAACGAATCCACATAGGGTTGAATCAAATACAAAAGACCATAGTGTGATACTGACATAAACATATTTCATCAGAGAAGGAGGGGGTGTGTTCACACGTATAATCATAAATTAAATATCATGCAGGCACCCTGGAGGTGTAACCACTACAGGGACGCCAAAAATATAAATCGTGTACAGCATGCAATAAAAGGTGTCCTCTACTGTAAAAAACCACCAGTTTGCCAAAATAGAGTTGAGCCAACAGACCAGAGTTTATACAATTAAAGGAACACCCAGTGCACAAGTACGCGGGCCGCTTACCAGATGGTGAACTAGTGAGGGCATATATGATAACAGGGTGCAACCTCTGTGTGACCCGGGGTATAAGTTGAATGAACCTACAGGGGTTCCTGCTCACCAGAAAGACGACCAGAGATAGCCCAAACGAAGCACTGGCAGAGTATCTCGATCCCGTCCTGACAGGTCCTCGCGGGCTCAATTGGGTGTGTATATTAGAGAGGAGAAGCAGCCAATGGTGTGATAACGTACAACTCCAATTTATTAAAACAAAGCAAGCACTTACATATAAAAAACGAATATCAACGATGCCGGCCGGCACTCAAACAGCTCCCGTCCACTCAGAGCAAAGCGTGGTGACGTCAGCACGTCCCTCCCAGACGCGTTTCGTCACAGGTTGACGTTCTCAATGGGGAACGGGCAGCGCGCTGAGCCACCACTATTTATGCAGACACCAAGCCTCGCTCCGGAACTGAACAGGAGAAACACAGGTCTTTTGTATTTGATTTAACCCTATGTGGATTCGTTCTGCTGTTCGAGCGCAAAGGATCTTGTCCATTTGAAGTGCTCCCAAAGGCCCGGGCTGGGTTTTAAGCCACCTGCCTGGTTTGTCTTACATTCTGGTAAGCAGTTCACCACACAGTCACCTTTATTTTCTTCACTTCATCACACAGAAGGAATTTTGGACTTTATTGTTTATTTATCACAGATTGTTTATTATCACAGACTTTTATTGGACTCACTTTAGCGCGGTTTATCTGTCTATATATAATGCTGGGGCATTGTCTACTCCAACTGGTTACAGCCCAGCCTCCCTAAAGCCCAGAGGACAGTAAACTGGCCCTATGCTTGAACAGTTTGGAGACCTCTGGTCTATACAATACTCCAGAGGAGAAGTAAGGAATTGCTGACCAAAAAAACCCATCAAAACATTCTTATTGCATCCTCCTCCACACCGCCCGTGGAATTCCCTTCCACAGGCGGTGGTCTCAGCGGGGGGGCATCAATAGTTTCAAAAAACTATTAGATAAGTACCTGAATGACCACAACATACAGGGATATACAATGTAATACTGACATATAATCACACAAATACAGTAGGTTGGACTTGATGGACTTGTGTATTTTTTCAACCTCACCTACTATGTAACAAGTTGATCCATTAGGGTATGCAAGTCTTCTAATGCCTTTCACTTGGTCAGGAGCTTACACATAAGACTCCTACAATTAGCGCCTGACCAAATGAAATGTGCTAGAGGGTTTGCACACCTGGCAACTATCGTAATGAAAATGTAACTTTTCAGGGCAACGAGATCACCTGGGTTTGTCGCAGTCTATGCCAGGGGTTTCCAAAATTTCTAAACAAAGGGCCAGTTTTTTGTGCTTCAGAGTTTGGGGGGGGGGCGACTGGGGCAAGTGGTAGTAGATAATGCCCCAGGCCCAGTGGAAGCAACAACGCCTCTGCCTTGGGAGTAAGAAGATTAAATAGCACCTGTGGTCAGTAGAAGGAGGAATAGTGTCCCATCACTGATATTAGTTGAAGGAATAGTGCTCCATCGCTGGTGTTAATGGGAGGAGTTATGCCTCATTGTTGGTGTCAGTAGAAGGAATAGTGCCCCACCCATCATTGGAGCACAGGTGTGCCAGGAGGAAGGAGTCTCTGAAGCTGCTCCAGGTGATCCGTGTGAGAGGGGAGTGGTGGTGAAATCTCTCCCAGCTCTCCTGGCCTCTTTCTGGGGAAGCCATGGAGGCCAGCGGGTCCTCTCCTGCTGGAAGCTCTCAGCCATCTCCTGGGCCATCGGGTGACATGCCTTCCCCTGTACAAGCCATGGCTGGTGATCTCTCTACCCCTGGTGAGGATGAAGGTTCCGGGGCCATTCGGGAGTGAGTGGTGGCCGGGATTAAGGTCCTGAATAAGGAGAGAGACAAGTTGTACAAGCTAAGAGCCGAGCTGAAGCGCTTGAGAAGGCAGTGTGAGGGCTTACATAGCCAGAAACGTGGGTCCATGGATCCGGAAATCCAACTGGCCAAGGTCCGGGTGGAACATCAGGAGACCATTGTGTCCATGATGGAAGGTGTACCATCCTCCTCTGCGGTGACTGACTCCCCTGGTCCTGCTCAGGATCCCTCTCCAGTTCCTGTGGCCACCCCTCCCGTGTCTGTAAGTATTCCTTCTGTATCTGTCTCTGTGTCCCCCCAGCCTACTGTACCCTCTCCTCTTGTGTCAGAACCTTCCAAGTCTGTGCCCCCCCGAGTCAGTTACCCCCCAGGAGTCTACCCCTCCTAAGTCTGATTCAAAGGGAGCACCCCCCCACCAGGAGTGGTAGCATGCACTAAAAAGGTCGCTTCTTCCTCTAAAGGAGTCTTCTGTAAAGACTTCAAAGAAAAAAACAAGAGATCAGGGCATCTCTGAAGCAGACCTGCAGTACCTGGAGGAGAGAAGGAAGGTTGGAAAGTGGAAGAAGCAGCGAAGTTCCGATTCTGAGATGGAGTTTGAGGCGGCCTCAAGAAAGAGAGAGGCTTCTGGTGATGAGCAGCAGAGGGGAGCTAAGAAGCAATCCACCCAATAACCCAAATGGCGGTTCCCCCTCCATTAAAAGTGGTGACAATAAATGTCGCCAGCATTAAGTCAGTAAGAGCTCGTTCTATGACCTTCTTTTTATTCAGCCAATTAGATGCTGAAATTTTATTTTTGCAAGAGACTAGGCTCACCTCCTTGGCAGATATTCATATGGCCAAGAGAGAGTGGAGGTATGGTCCATCTTACTGGTCTCTTGCGGCCGAGCCTTACTGCGGTGTGGCGGTTTTGTTTAAAACCGGCATGGTAACTGTCCGGCGGGTTATTGAGGTGGAGATTGGGGGATGTATGGTCTTAGACGTCCTTGTGGGAGGGCAGGACCTGCGCCTAATTAATGTCTATGGGCCGCACACAAAGTGGGACAGGAAGTGCCTTTTTACAAGGATCAAGCCATTTCTTTTTACATCCCGGCAAGTGGTCTTTGGAGGTGACTTTAATACAGTAACTAGGCCCAAGAACAGGAAGGACTTCAAGGACTCTGCTGAAGTCTTCTTAGACAAAACGCGTAGGGTCTCTTTGCTGCACCCAGCCACTTTTTTACCACGCTTTTTAAACATTTTGGAATCGATTCTTATCTACATGTTTTTATACTGTTTTTTTCGGATGATCCTGTTTTATCCGATAAACTCCAATTGATTTTTGGATTTACACTATGTGGAGGGTCCCTCTTTTTTCTTCTTTACATATTATGAGCATGGCTCGTTTACATCGCTGAGGGTGAGGATTGAATCAGCTATCCGGGCAGACACCTGGTCCCCATTCTAGGAGGAAGATTCCATCACTGCAGACCACACTTATACTGTCACTCACCGCTTATGGCCTGTGCGTCCACCAGTGCTGGTAAGAGTACTTCATCCTCTTCATTGTTTTGGATCACTATTGAGAAGAATAGCATTAGATCACTCGCTTTGCATTTTGGGCCGTTTAAGCTATCCATGTGAAATTTTGGGACTGTTTTGCTACACGATTTTATGAACTTGAGTTGAGATTAAGAACACTGTCCTGGGTTCTCTTTTTGAACTTTTTGATGTCAGCACTGTTTTCTGTCTACAGTTTATTTTCTTTTTTTTGGATTAACCTGTCACAGTAGGGTTTGATTTGTCACCTACATTCACATGTTTAGTGGGTTTGTCTTATTTATATAATTTGTTGCACTTCACTAATATGATGGTATATGCACACTTATTTTAATTGATGAATACTTCACATTGGCATATGTGAAACACTTCTCTCTCCGTGGAGGAGATTTTGGATTGTCATCCTATTGCACAGTGTGGAAATATACGTTTTTATCTCGCAATCTGGGACGATTATCCCAGATAACTTACATCTAGTTTACATACACGCTTTATTATCAGCGCTACACTTTATTTGTTTATTATTTTTGCACAATTTGTCTGATTGTAGTGTTGGCTGCTTTCCAAATTTCTGTGATTGGCACGGTACATTTCTTTTCTATTTTGAGGTTTTTTTTTAAGGAGACCTCTGCTTTCTCACCCCCAGTGGTGCAGGCAGTAGAGTTCTCTGATCACTGTATGCTATCTGTGGTCCTGAATGCTTCAGACTCCCTCAGAGGGGCAAGGGCATCTGGAGATTGAATTCGACTCTACTCAAGGAAGAACATGTTAGACAATCCTTTGAGGAATTCTTTCAGGCTCAGGTGACCATCCTGGACTTTTGTAGCAGCAAGGCTCAGTGGTGGGAGCTGACCAAAAAGAGGATTGCTGGATTCTTCAGGGGCCTAGCCAATAGAAAACAGTTTAATAAATACATGACATACCAACGTTTACAGAGGAAGCTGGATATTCTTGTCTCGAGAGGAGGAGATCCTGGGGCAATCTCCGAAGTGAAACTCCTTCTCACGAAGTGTCAATATGACCGGCATGCCTCTTTGGTTCTAGAGAGGGACTATGGGAAGTACCACTCGCCTGACCCTTACCAGAACTGCAAACAAGGTGTAGCTGTTAAAACGGTCGTTGGCCTTAAGGACAGTACAGGTTCCTTGACAAAGTCCAGGTCAGGGATCCTGGAGGTCGTGAGGTCCTTTTATGCTGACATTCTTGGGAGGAAAGAGCTTGACCATGACAAGATGGAAAGCTTTTTGGACTCTACTCCAGGTCTAAATCATGAAGATGTCCCATTGATGAATTTGACAGAGGAGATCACAGTTGAAGAGGTGATGAGGGCAATAGAACAACTTGCCATCAAAAAGTCACCCGGACCGGATGGCTTGACGGCTGAGTTTTACAAAGCTTTTAAGTCTATTCTGGCCCCACATTTGGTAGAGGTTTTTAACAGTTGCCTTGCTGAGGGGGTGCTTTCTCCTTCCATGAGGCACTCGGCTGCGATTCTTCTTTCAAAAGGTACAGATTCTTCGATGATTGAGAATTGGCACCACATCAGCCTTCTTAATGTCGATAGAAAGATACTGGCAAAGATCATTTTCTGGCGCCTATCGTCAGTAGCAGAGTCTTTGCTTTCTTGCCATCAACACTGTTCGGTCCAGGGTAGGTGCACCTTCATAGCGGTTTTATCTGTCCGGGAGGCCTTGGAGCGGTGCAGGGCTGCAGGCTGGGGAAAGTATTTGCTGACATTGGATCAGGAAAAGGCTTTTGATCGTGTTAACCATGAGTACCTGTGGTTGCTCCTTAGTAAGTACGGTCTGCCGGGTGGTTTTGTCGATTGGTTAAAAGTCTTGTATAAGGGGGCAGAAAGCTTTCCTCTTGTTAATGGTTGGGTTGGGCAGTCCTTTGAGGTTGGCTCCAGGGTGCGCCAGGGTTGTCCCCTGAGTCCCCTGCTCTATGTGTTTGCAATCGACCCCTTCATCAGGAGGCTAGAGAGCAGCATGTTGTGTGGGGTGCCAGTGGGTGATGTTTTAATTTGGATTCATTTATTTTAGTGTGGTTTGAAGATCTGTTTAAACTGTGGAGTCTGTGGTTCTGATTTTTTCACTAATTTTTTATTAATTTTTTCAAACAATTTATTACTATTCATTTCAGTGGATTTTCTATTTATTTATGTATATTTGTATGGGCTAATTTTAAACAAGCGACCAAGTATTCCCATTTTGCGATTTTTTTAGTTTTTTTATCATAGTCATTTCATTTTTTGATGCAATACTGGCTTTTCTGTGACCTTTGATTGCACAAATTAGTGGAAGATCAAGCATTAGACATTATCGATACCTAGAGATCTGGTTATGTAACCTCTTGGTATGGTTTTGGAGGTTTTACATATTATAATTAGCGCCGCAGATTTACCCCCCTTTTTTTAGCAATCGTATTTAGGTGTGTGAACACTATTGTTTGTGGCTGCTATTTCTTTTAAATTTGACGTTGTTGAGTTTTTTTATTTTTATATTTTATTGTTGGCTTTTTAATATTTAATATTTTGGTGTGCGCACAAGTACCTATTACCGTACCGCCTTTGAGGGTTGTTGCCTATGCGGACGATGTGTCGTGATTGTCACTGGGGCGGATGAAGCCGAGGAGGTGGTCTCTCTGACATCACGGTATTCTGAAGCATCAGGCTCCAAGATCAATCAGGAAAAGAGTGAAGTTTTCTGGATGGGAAAGGAAGGTGAGGGGTTTGATCTCCCGGACACCTTTCCAGTGCCCCAGGAAAAAATTAAGATTCTAGGCATTGAATTTCGACCCGGCAATTATGGCCTCAAAAACTGGGAAGGCAGACTGGAAATTGCCAATACTAAGGTGGTCAACTGGAAGAGATGGAAGTTATCTATGAGGGAAAGGGTTGATCTGATTCCGATCTTCTTGTATATCAGCTTTGTCTGCATCTTGCCAGTGTCTCTCTATGCTAGGGTCAGTAGTGTGTTCTTCCAGATGTTGTGGGGGAACAGACTGAACCCCATCAAGAGGAATGTCACCTATCTATCCAGGAGGGAGGGGGGCTTAGGTATGGTCAACCCAGTTCTTTTCTTTTCACTGCTTTTTCTCAAGTTTAACATTGGTAATATGCTTGCAGTGGAACCTCCTGGAGGGGTAGGCATATTTAGATCTTGGTTTAGGCCTTTTCTACAACTTTGGGAAGAAGGTGGCCAAGTGAAGAATCTCAGGGGTCATCGTGGTCAGCTACCAGCCTATGTCGCTCCGTGCCTGAAGTTAATACGGCAATGGCGATTGTCGGCTGAAGATCTCAGATTGGTTCAGAGGAAAGTCCTTATGAGTCGAGTCTTGAGCGAAGTCTTTCATGACCCACTGGCCTTAAGGGATTGCCCAGGCCCAGTTTTTAGGGCAGGGTTAAGACTGATTAATTTGGATATCTGGCCTGGTTGTGCTTCCATGGGAGGCTCTATGTTCGGGGCAATTTGAAATTCCGCAGTGGGATGGATCGTAGCTGTCCTCGGGAGGAGTGTGCAGGTGAAGAGGAGACTATGGACCATTTTCTGCTTTATTGCCCTTTTAACAAACAGGTGGGGCGGGCCCTCTGTGTTCCTTTCCTCTTCAGGCTGGGTTATGCTGAGTGGGTGTACGGAGCATTCAATACTGGTGGGGTTTTTTGTTTGGATACACTTTTTCTAGTTAGCCTAGTAATCCGTTATTTCACCTGGAACGCACGGTTTCAGGTCTTCACTCGGCATAAAATCCTTCCTGTTGAGGTGGTGGTGTATGACATTTTGCATGAGTTGGAGAAGATTTGGGTGCTTGAGAGAGACAAGCGGAGTCAGGGGGCTTGGTTGAAGGCATGGAGGGGTTTCAAGCCTCCCTGACTGCCAGGAGTCTCTTTCCCGGGTGTGGCTGTCTGTCTCTTATCACCCTAGATTATTACCGTATTTTTCCGTGTATAAGACGCCCCCATGTACAAGACGCCCCCCACTTTTTCAACCCAAAATTAAGAATTCAATATTTTAAACATAGGTAAAACAGAACACATGTTTATTTAGTAATTACAGTTAATGTTTAAATACCAGCATATTATGCAGGGTTCTTCCTGTTTTCTCTACTGTCTGATTTTACACTCAGGGAGGGAGCTACAAACTGTTTATCTGCAGCTCTATTCCTATGCTCTTTTGCATAGCTGGCTACATTTGGTCTGAATTTTGCAGAGTAAGACAATCACTTACTTTTGTATTTTCTGACATCTTGGGATCAGAACACGCCGGTCCCTGTTGCATCTGCGCACTCTCCACTTCCCCCCTCACCTCCAGCTCCAGCTGACGTCAGTAACATACGGCTCGTGATTGAAGGAAGCCGTCTGATAAGCTATGGGCAGCGACGCACCTGCACGGCTGTCTCCCAGGCTGACTGACCGTGTATAAGACGCCGCTCGATTTTCAGGCTATTATTTTAGGAAAAAATAGCGTCTTATACACGGAACAATATGGTATTCTTTTTGGATTAATTTTTGATAAATGGCTGCGTACATAGGTGATGGGTTGTGCCTCTTAGGCCCGCTCTGCTGCTTTATGTAAATAGTTTTCTAAAAATGTTTTGGTAGTGGATTATGTATATATTGTATATGTTCTGAACATGGATGTGTATTCCTTGGATTTCTGTTGAAGTTTTGTACTATGGTTTTGTTTTTTACTTTTGTATAAAATTGGTTGCTTGATTCTTTTCAATAAAAGATCAATAGTGCCCCAGCATTGGTGTTTATGGGAGGAATTATGCCTCATTGTTGTGTCAGTCGAAGAAATAGAGCCCCAGCATTGGTGTCAGCAGGACAGAGATAGTGCGTATTAGTGGGAGGGATGGTGTCCCACGAGCCAGATAAAGGCAAGAAAAGGGCCACATCTGGTCCATGGGTGTCAGTTTGAAGACCACTGGTCTATAGCATGTTCCAGAGGAGAAGAAAGAAACCACTCACCCAATAAAAGACCCCAAACACTTTCATTGAACCTTCCAGCACACAGGTTGATCCATCAGCCAAGAAAAATCTCCTAACTTGTTTTACTTGGCTGATGGTGCTTACACAGAAGGCTCCTATAAGTAAGGTCCCGACCGAGTGAAAGGCGTTAGAGGTTTGCAGACCTGGCAAATATCTTTATAAAAATTTAATCTTCAGGGTAACAAGATTACAGTCTATCTATCATACTCCAGAGGAGAAGAAAGGAACCGCTCACCAAATACCAGAAAAAGCTTTAAAAGGTCTGTCATTGCATCGTCCAGCACACAGGCTAATCTATTAAAAGAAAACCTTCTAAAGCATTTCACTTTGTCAGGAGCTTACACATACGGCTCCTATGAGTAAACCTTATGAATTTCGATTGTAAGCAAGTATCAGATAGAGCTGTAGTTTTCTGTTTGAAAAAGTTTCAGTAGGCAAGTTATGCCAACGTAAAAAGTGCAATAAAAGGAGCACTTTATCTGGTATCTGCTTATTAGAGACCATTTAAGCACAAAGTTCTAAATTCCTGAGCCCTGATAAAGGGGAAGTTTATTTTGAACCATAACAATATTGTTGTTTTTTTTTCCCAGCTATGAACCAATGTTATTAAAAATGTTGGCGCTAACATAGGACTATACACCAATTAGCCAAAGCGTTATGACCACTAACAGGTTCAGTGAATAACATTGATTATCTCATTACAATGGCATAGTACTGTAAGTTGAATTCATTAGGCAGCGAGTGAACAGGTTGTCCCTGAAGTTGATGCATTGAAAGCAGAAACAATGGACATTGTTGTTTGATGTGTATGGAACTGGGTAGCCTCAGACCGGTCAGGGTGCCCCATGCTGACCCGTGTCCACCAAAAAACTCCTACAAAGAACATGGAATCATCAGAACTGGACAACATTCAAGGTGGCCTGGTCTCATGAATCATGTTTTCTTTTACATCATGTGGATGGAGGGGGGTGTGTGCCTCACTTTCCTGGGGAAGAGATGGCACCAGAATGCAGTGTGGGAACAAGGCAAGTCGGCAGTGCGATGCTTTGGGCAATGTTCTACTGGGAAACCTTGGGTCCTGCCATTCATGTGGATGTTATTTCGATGCTTACCACCTACCTAATATTATTGCTGACCAAATACACCCCTTCATGGAAATGGTATTTCCTGGTTACAGTAGCCTCCTTTAGCAGGATAATGTGCCCTGCCACACTGCAAAAAATAGTTAAAGAATGGTTTGAGAAACACAACGATTTTTAGGTGTTGATTTGGTCTCAAAATTCTCCAGAAATTAATATATCGAGCATCTATGGGATGTGCTGGAAATACAAGTCCGATCCATGGAGGCACCACTTTGAAACTTACAAGACATAAAGGATCTGCTACTGACGGCTTGGTGCCAGATACCACAGCATACCTTCAGAGGTCTAGTTCCCGTGTTTAGAACAGTCCCTGCACAAAATGACATTTCTAAAGAAATAAAAATAATTTAAAACTGCTTGGGGCTGTAATGTAATGTCGGGTCCCGGTGTCTTGCCGAGAAAGTTCCCTCTGCGGAAAAGTTCCCCCCCTGTATTGCGCAGGTGCAGCGCCTGCGCAGTACGAACTACTGTCAGCCGCCGGAGATAGCCGAAGCTCAAACGCTTCAATCAGCTGTACACGGCGCCTGCGCCCTGGGTCCAGGTTCCTTCCCCACCATCCAAGTGGACCTAGAGGGGGAATCTAAAAGAGCCGAGCAAAGCGAGGCCGTGCCCGAAGCGTGGCGAAAATTGGGCCTTAGGTGGTGGTGGTAGTAGTGGTGGCACAACACTGTAAAACCTCACAGATACTCTTGTTGAGCACAAGAATGGGCCCTGCTGTGAAATATTAGATCAAAAATTGTAATTACGCGCCCCTGTTAAACAGGGGCAGAAAAATCGGGCCTTAGGTGGTGGTGGTGGTGGTACCACAACACTGTAACCCCTCACAGATTCTTTTGTTGAGCGCAGGAACGGGCCCTGCTGTGAAATATTAGAGCAAAAATTGTAATTACATGCCCCTGTTAAACAGGGGCAGGAAAATTGGGCCTTAGGCAGTGGTGGTGGTGCCCTGAACCAAACATATTCTTAGAAGCTAATCAATCTGTAAATGATTTCGCGCAAAACACAAAACTGCAGGAAAATAACAAATGTCCTAAACGTGACCTGTGTAGTATCAAATACTAAATAAGCCAGTAAGGGTAAAAATATATGTGATCCAAAAAACACAATAAAAAAAGTGCAATATAAACATAATCCATTAGTGATAATGTGGAGATACGTGACATATAAAAATCAATGTGCTAATGCTGATAACTGAAAGTTCAATGTTGGAAATAGATCTTCAGTGCATAAAACATCTGTGGTGCTCTTACTCAAAAAAAGTTCATATATGTTTGGATGAGCAAAGATAGACGACCGTGCCAGATCTACATGCAACTATGCTCACATTGCCCTTACCTTCAGGGGCTTTAATCAAAGCCTTATGGAAAGTGCTGGATGGTGGTGGATGTTCCGGATCCTGGAACACTTCACAGAAACAGTGTTCCAGGATCCGGAGTATAATGCATTGAGGATTGAGTACGGATATCCAACCATCTAAAGGCAACCACCATTACCAGGCAGTACTCGGAACATCCTCTCCCACCACCATCCAGCACTTTCCATAAGGCTTTGATTAAAGCCCCTGAAGGTAAGGGCAATGTGAGCATAGTTGCATGTAGATCTGGCACGGTCGTCTATCTTTGCTCATCCAAACATATATGAACTTTTTTTGAGTAAGAGCACCACAGATGTTTTATGTACTGAAGATCTATTTCCAACATTGAACTTTCAGTTATCAGCATCAGCACATTGATTTTTATATGTCACGTATCTCCACATTATCACTAATAGATTATGTTTATATTGCACTTTTTTTATTGTGTTTTTTTGGATCACATATATTTTTACCCTCACTGGCTTATTTAGTATCTTATACTACACAGGTCATGTTTAGAACATTTGTTATTCTCCTGCAGTTTTGTGTTTTGCGCGAAATCATTTACAGATTGATTTGATTATTTTTTGGTGGTTATGTGTACACTATAGGTTTTGCAGCAAAACAGTTTATATCTTTGCAGTACATGGCAACTCATGTGTCATTGGATAGTAGCGCAGAGGTCCCCTCGCGATTATATTCTTATGCCGCGTACACACGAGCGGACTTTACGGCAGACTTTGCCTGGCGGACGGGATTTCGTCGGACAATTCCATGTGTGTGGGCTCCAGCGGACTTTGTTTTCTCAAAAGTTGGACGGACTTAGATTTGAAACATGTTTTAAATCAATCCGTCGAAATCGAGTCCGGTCGAAAAGTCCGCTCGTCTGTATGCTAGTTCGACTGACAAAAAGCCACGCTAGGGCAGCTATTGGCTACTGGCTATGAACTTCCTTGTTTTAGTCCGGTCGTACGCCATCACGTACGAATTCAACGGACTTTGGTGGATTGTGTGTAGGCAAGTCCGTTCATTCAGAAAGTCCGTCGTAAAGTCTGTCGAAAAGTCCGCCGAGCAAAGTCTGCCGTAAAGTCCGCTCATGTGTACGCGCCATTAGAAGCTATCATCATGAAGATTGAGGAGGAATAGGATAGTCACTCAGCATAATAGGATAGTCACTCAGCATATGCAGTCTTCAAGGGATCCCACATCCATAGAAAAATCAATCAGTTACATCAGCATCAGGTGCTTGGTAGCTGGTGATCCAAGACTGATTCATTTTTATGAATGTGAGCCAATCAACAGAGTCTGTGGACAGGCGCACTCTGATCGGTTACATAGCCTCCAGTAGCATTGAATGTGCGTTCAGAAAGAACGCTGGATGCAGGACAGGCCAGTAGCTCAATTGCATATTGAGCAAGCTCTGGCCATCCTCAAGACCCAGTAACCCAGGGATGTTCTGTTGGAAAGGTCTCCAAGTCTGATCTTGCCCCTAGATATTCCTGCACCATGTAATTAAGACGATAGTGATGGTTGCTGGAACCGATCAGACCTTGGCGCTGAGGACTGAAAAATTGTCTGAAGGCATCGGACAGCCGGCCACCTTCTCCACCGCTTTTTCTGTGACTGAACGAAGCCTCAGCAACACGTTGTCCAGCACCAGGAAATTGTAACCTCCCAGGCTCTGGAAATGCATTGCTTGATCCTCTGCTCCCTCTGTGAAGGCTGGATAAGTTCTGCAACCTTACCTTTGTAACGTGGATCAAGAAGGGTTGCCAGCCAGTAATGATCCCTCTCCTTGATACCATGAATACTAGGGTCCTTTCGCAGGCTTTGCAGGATCAGGGACGCCATGCAGCGTAAGTTTGCAGAGGCATTCAATCCTGAATCCTCTGGGTCACTAAGAATCACATGATCCTCAACCACCTTCTCCCAGCCATGTACAACTCCATGGGTTTCTGGGGACTGAAAACAATCCCTTGAAGACTGCTGCTGATGCTGAGTGTTATCCTCCACCTCCCTGCTGACACAATCCTCCTCCTCTTCTTCCTGTGTGATCGGCGGGCCCGCAGGAATACTATCTGGATAAAGGGGGCTTTGAGAGGTAAGGAAGTCCTCCTCTTCCTCCCCCTGTTCTGCCTCAAGTGCCCTGTCCATTATTCCATGAAGTGTGTGCTCCAACGGGAAGACAAGAGGGACAGTATCACTGATGCATACATTTTCACTGCTCACCATCCTTGTGGTCTCCTGAAATGGTGACAGGACAGTGCATGCATCCTTGATCAGTAGCCACTGGCGTGGTGAAAAAAAGCCAAGCTCCCCTGATCTGGTGCCATACTCACACAGGTACTCATTGATGGCCCTCTGCTGTGTGTGCAGTCGCTGCAGCATTGCCAACGTTGAGTTCCACCTGGTGGGCATGTCACAAATGAGGCGGTTCTTGGGTAGGTTGCATTCTCTTTGAATGTCAGCCAGCCGAGCACTGGCATTATATGATCAGTGGAAATGACCACAGACTTTCCTGGCCTGCCTCAGGAGATCCTATAAGCCCAGGCACCTGCTCAAGAACCACTGCACCACCAAATTCAGGACATGAGCCAAACAGGGAACATAGGTCAAGTGTCCCTGTCGGAGGGCGGAGAGGAGGTTGGTGCCATTGTCACATACAACCATTCCTGGCTGAAGCTGGCGTGGCATCAACCACCTCTGAGCTTGCCCCTGCAGAGCTGCCAGAATCTCTGCCCCAGTGTGGCTCCTGTCCCCTAAGCAGACAAACTCATGCACCGCCTCTTTTTGCCTGAGTGCTTGCATAGCCCCTTGAACGCCTACGGAGCACCGCTGGTTCAGAGGACAAATCTGCAGAGGATGAGACCATAGAGGAAGAAGAAGAGGAGGGGGTGGAGGAGAGAGCTGTGGCAGAATCACCACTACTAGCATTTTGGAGGCGTGTTGGCGGAACAAGCTCCAACAATACTGAACCCTGTCCTGCATCCTTCCTAGCTGCCAGCAGAGTTACCCAGTGCACCGTGAAAGAAAGGTAACGTCCCTGTCCATGCCTGCTGGACCATGAGTCAGCAGTAATATGCACCTTACTGCTGACTGCCCTGTCCAACGAGGCCAAGACATTGCCTTCCACATGCTGGTAGAGCTGTAATGGCCTCCCATGAAAAGAAATGGCGTTTGGGAACCTGCCACTGAGTAGTTTGGGTACCGCACATTCCACAAATTCACGAAAGGGGGCAGAGTCTACCAGCTGAAAAGGCAGCAGTTGCAGTGCTAGCAATTTGGCCAAGTTAGCATTCAGACACTGAGCATGGCGTGGATGGCTGGGACCGAATTTCTTTGGACGGTTTAGCAACTGGGGTAGGGCAATTTGCCTGCTAAAATCCAATGTTGGTGTACCGCTAGCGGATTGGCCGCAAGTACTTGGGAAACCTATTTCTATACCTTCATTCCTCTCAGTGCAGGTTTCTGAGAGGACTGGAGGTATAGTGGGGTTGGAAATCCCAGCTGATAACGAACAAGGAGAGGTCCACCTTGTTCTTTGATGTGGGTCTTTTAAGTGCTGTTGCCAATGGACTGCATGGGAGGTTGTCATATGTCTGGTCAAGCATGTGGTGCCCAAGCGGCTGCTGTTTTGGCCACGCTTGATACGCTTCAGACATATGTTGCAAACAGCAACGGTGCGATCTGCTGCACACATGTCAAAAAAGGCCCACACCAAAGAACTTTTCAAAATATGCGGAGAGTGAGCAGCGCCCTGCACCTGCTTAGCTCTGCGGTGTGATTCAATAGGGTGGCTGCCCCCTGGAGGGCATCCTGCCTCATTGGAGATGTGCCTCCTCCTCCTCTCTTCTATCAGGCACCCAAGTAGAGTCAGTGACCTCATCATCCCCTCCCCCCTCGTCACTGAAGCAAACTTGGCAGTATTCTGCAGCTGAGGGAACCTGACTGAATCTTGACCTTCTTGGGCACCCCCTCTCTCTAGGCTCACGTTACTCCCTTCCTCAACCTGGGTACCATCATTGGAGCCTTCAAATCGCTGCGCATCCTCCTGCAGCATGTACCTGACACTGTGGGCAAATAGTTCGGGGGACTCCTCCATGCATGATGGTGGGGCTAGGGAAGGACTGACTGTTGACATGGAGCCGATGGAATAGGCCTGCATTGGCAGGCAAACTACTCTGAGCCTGGGTGACAGAGGATGAGGAGGATAGGGACGGCTTTGTTACCCATTCCACCAACTCTTCTGCATGTTGTGGCTCAATAACACGGCCAGCTGCAGAAAAAAAGGACAAGCGTGCCCCACAGCCACATGCTGAGGGTGTACCGTGTCCATGACCAGCACTGTCGACTGTAGACACAGAGCATGCTTGCCCTCTTTTAGTGACCTGTGAGCATCTGCCTCTCCTTGGTGGCCTTCCGGACATGCTGTAAATTTTGTTTAGCAAAACCACACTACACTGTATTGTGTACCGTGTACACCACCAGAAAAGTAGTAGCACTAGCAACTGCACTAGTGGTGAACGGTATTGTGTACACCACCAGAAGTGTAACAAAAACTATGGGTGCTCTGTATGTATTGTGTACTGTGTACACCACCAGAAAAGTAGTAGCAACTGCACTATGGGTGCACGGTACTGTGTACACCAACAGAAGTGTAATAACAACTATGGGTGTACTGTATGTATTGTGTACACCACCAGAAAAGTAGTAGCAACTGCACTAGGGGTGTACACCACCTGAAGTATATTAAAAAAAGTACACCAGGAATGGCCTGCAGTCAGATATAGGCTTGGCTACACTGGATGCAGTGTGTGTGTATATATATATATATATATATTACATACATACACACACACATATATATATATATATATATATATATATATAGAAAAAGAGTCCAAGAGGTTGCTGCACTTAAAAATTTCTTTGCTTTATTTCTCAAATTGTTCAGTAGGGATTTACAAAGCAAGTATAATCCAAAAACACAGGCACGAAATGCCTACACAGTTTCAGACACAGGTAGATTCAGATATGGATGGATGGATGGATTACGTCTCGGGCTAGTCAGCTTACGCCCTTCCTAAGATCCATTGAAGCACATCTGAGGGTTTCAATCCAATCATTCATTTAAATACAGGTTAAGTGAAGTACTTCACATATGGAATCAATATGGCTAATTAGTTCAAATCGCATACCATTTAACATCTATATATGCATATATTTATCTATAACATGCCATTAGAGCAAGGATAAGCAACAGGTGTCAAATCTCTCATTCTCTTCACTCGCATTATAGAATATTTGGAATACCTATAAAAACGCAGGGAAATGTTACATTCATGAGTAAAAACAAAAAAGATATCCCCATCATGAAGTTATTTTATCTGGCTATCGGTACTGTATATGTTACCAAAAATTCATAAAGACCCTAAAAATCCCCCCGGACGTCCCATTGTATCAGGGATGGAATCTGTGACAACACATCTAGCACAATACCTGGATAAGTGTTTGACACCATTGCTATTAAACACTAAATCATTTATAAGAGATACTACTGACTTTTTGTCAAAAATTCAAGATATAAACTTGTCATCAGATTCCATCCTGATATCATGGGACGTCTCTAGCTTATTTACTATCATTCCACATGATTTAGGAATAGAGGCATGTCAGCGATTGTTAATTCAATCAGGCATCTACAAAACCGAACAGATTTCATTTCTGCTTGACCTTTTGAAAATTACTCTTGAAGAGAACTATTTTCTTTTCAGGGATACTCATTTCTTGCAACTGAATGGAGCAGCGATGGGTTCAAATGTTGCACCCCCATATGCGAACGCATTTATGAATATGATAGAGACGTCCTTTATTTATGTCAATGATTTATTTTTAAAACATTGCCAATGTTGGTACAGATTTGTGGACGATATTTTCGCTATATGGGATGGCAACATGGAAAGCCTATACTTATTTGATAAATACATTAACTATTTAGTACCTGGATTAAAGTTCAACATTGAAATTGGTAAAAATGAGATCTCCTTTCTTGATACTCTTCTTAAATTGAACAATGGGCAGATCACTACTGACTTATATGTGAAACCCACAGATCGCAATCAATTGCTACATTTTAATAGCTTTCACCCCCCAAACGTTTTTTCATCCATCCCAAAAAGTCAGATGATGAGGGTGCAGCGGATCGTGAGTGACCCGCTGTGCCGTGATCAGAGACTTGATGAAATAAAAAACAAACTTATTAGTAGAAGATATCCGCAAGCTTTAGTTAATATCGATCATCCTAATATGGATAGTAATCGATCACCCCGAAAAGAAAAGAAGAGAATCCCCTTTATTATGCAGTACCATCCCTTCTCCAACAAAATTAATCAAATTATCAAAAGACATTGGAATCTTTTAAGATCCAGTTACCCCATGGTACAGGAATTCTGGAATCCACCCATGTCCTCCTATAGAAAAGGTAGAACGATACGAGATCGATTGATTAAATCTGATCAACCTGTGGCTGCAGCAGCCAAACTAACCTTCCTGGGACCTAAAAATCTGGGATCGTATCCCTGCTTGTCATGCATACAATGTAACTCTATGATTAAAGGTAAATACTTTACACATCCACATAGGGGTTTCAACATCCCCATACGGGGTTACTACACATGCCAATCTTCATATGTAATTTACGCCATAAAGTGCCCATGCGGTTTAGTCTATGTAGGGGAGACTACACAAAAAATCAAAGATAGGATAGCGAGACACAAATACTCAATACGAGATAAATTAACCCAATTACCGCTGGCGAGACACTTTTTGGAATTTGGCCACAATGTATCACAACTAAAGTATATGGTCCTAGAAGGTATTGAGAAAAATAGGAGAGGGGGCAACCGTGAATTGATTCTAAGAAAAAGAGAAGTATACTGGATACATTTTTTGAATACAATTGCTCCATATGGCTTAAATGTTGATTTGGATCTTTATTTATTTGTTTAACTGTTGGAATAAGTATATGAAAGTAGCCAGATAAAATAACTTCATGATGGGGATATCTTTTTTGTTTTTTGTTTTTTCTTTTTGTTTTTGTATTTACTCATGAATGCAACATTTCCCTGCGTTTTTATAGGTATTTCAAATATTCTATAATGAGAATGAAGAGAATGAGAGATTTGACACCTGTTGCTTATCCTTGTTTTAATGGCATGTTATAGATAAATATATGCATATATAGATGTTAAATGGTATGCGATTTGAACTAATTAGCCATATTGATTCCATATGTGAAGTACTTCACTTAACCTGTATTTAAATGAATGATTGGATTGAAACCCTCAGATGTGCTTCAATGGATCTTAGGAAGGGCGTAAGCTGACTAGCCCGAGACGTAATCCATCCATCCATCCATATCTGAATCTACCTGTGTCTGAAACTGTGTAGGCATTTCGTGCCTGTGTTTTTGGATTATACTTGCTTTGTAAATCCCTACTGAACAATTTGAGAAATAAAGCAAAGAAATTTTTAAGTGCAGCAACCTCTTGGACTCTTTTTCTATATACAAGGTCGGTGGGAAGACCTGATTGCTGGCACTAAATCGTAAGCAGAGTGCGGTTCTCCTCCACAAGTGAATATATATATATATATATATATATATATATATATATATATATATATATATATATATATATATATATATATATACACACACGAGACTGTCTGTGTATATATATGTATAAATATATATTAAATACACTGCAGCTTACGTGCAGGCAGCCTTATATAGTGTGGGGTGTGGACTTAGTCCCCCTGAGCCATGATTGGCCAAAGGCACCCTACCTTTGGCCAATTGTGGCTCTCTTAGCTGAGGGCGCTGGGATTGGCCAAAGCATGCAGGTCATGGTGCATGCTTTGGCCAATCATCATACAGCAATGCACTGCGCACCCGCAGTGGATTATGGGGCATTATGCAGCACTCGAATTTAGTGCGAACGGCCCATAATGTTCGGTTTTCGATGAACGGGCGAACAGCCAATGCTCTAGTCCAGTGGTTCTCAACTCCAGTCCTCAGGACCCACCAACAGGCCAGGTTTGCAAGATAGCTGAAATACATCACAGGTGATATCACTTGCTGCTCAGTGATTGCAGTATTCTAGTCTGCAACTCCCCAAGGTAATACTTAAAATCTGGCCTGTTGGTGGGTCCCGAGGACTGGAGTTGAGAACCACTGCTCTAGTCAAACTCGTGTTTGACCCGAACATAAAGCTCATCCCTAGTGGAGTCCATGCCTCAATGGGTCAGGGATGTTTTGTTGGCAAAAGGGGGACCTGCTCAATATTAGGTGGGTGGGCATAAAGGTATTGCTGATCATTGTGTACAAGACGGTAGGCTTCAAGTCATGGAATGGCAAGCACAGTCTTCAGACTTAAACCCTATTGAGCTGTTTTGGAATGAACTGACAGAAGGGTAAAAAGCAAAGCAACCTACAAGTACAACACATGTGTTGAAACTTCTGTAATAGTGTTGGAAAGAACGTTCTGAACAATATTTGATTTCCGTTGTAGAAATAGTGTCACACGTGGGTTCAGCTCTTATATACCTGCAAAAGGTGGCTACTTTGATAAGTAAAAAAAATATTACATTTTGTTAAAAAAAAAACAAAAAAAAAACACGAATCAATGATTTCTTTTTTATTTACAATTGTTTATTTTCAGAGTACATTGTGAATTAAGCTTCATACATTTCTATAAAAGCTGATGAAGGGGGGTTGTTCTAAAACTTTTGAACTGGTAGTTTATACAGTATATATATACTGTATCAGTGGTGGCTGGTGCTACATCCAGGGGGGGCAGCATTCAGACCTCTCGACCCAACCAGCGGCTGCAGCAGACAGACCCCCCCCCTGGTTGGTGGTACTCACGAGTTGGGCTCTTGGCCTGAGCAGATGTAGATGACGAGCAGATCACAGCGACCAACTTCCGGATCTCCCCTGTGCATCCTCCCCGCCCTCGGCAAATACAATTGCTTTTCCTCTCAGCCAATCACGCTCCTCCCGCTTTCTGATTGGCTGGGAAGACAATAGCGAACATTAATTCTCTATTGTCATACAAGTGGTTGGGTCGGGGCGCACTTTTGTGAAGCCTATTAGAGCCTTGGTCTCTAATCATGTGCTTAAGAAAAAAAAAAACCCATTGGAATTTATGTGCCCAGCACCCTGCATGTAGATTAGGGGGTGGACGCATGGATGGGGGGGTGGTGCCCCGCATGGAGCGGCCGCCACTGAGAGTAACTATACAAGGAAAAAAAACACTTTGTGGAGGTAAAAGAAACTCTTTGTTGTACTTTCTATGTGATGTATGGGTAGTAGCACTGACTTTTTTGTTTATATATAGCAAATGAAAACAGTTGGGACTTTAAATGAAGCAATTAGGGATTGAGGTACTTTGACTCACACGTCATAGGCCTCATTTAAAGTCCCAACCCCCCCCCCCCTCTTTTCATATGAATACAGGGATGGAAGCATGCATACTTGGACAGCAAATTCTGATACATGTACCATGTGTCAGAAATTTTCCTTCCTTTTTCCTGCAACATTGTGGGTAAAGATATAGGATAGGTATTTCATAGTACCATTTTTTGATTCCATCTATGATATACATGCCCCTATTTAGGTATGGTGTTCATTGGTGTGTTGGCCATGCGAGTTCTATGGCGTTGCTGTGCTTTTTCTAGTACTGGGAGCTGCCATGCGCACCGTGGGTCCTCGCCTTCCCTCATCACCCACAGCGGTTGGGGGTTTGGGCGGGTATCCCGCTGTGCATCAACGCCACGCCCACCATTCTGGACGTATGACGTCGACTACATTGACGCCGGCGTTTTATGTGTCACCATCGGTGTCTTACATGAAGGAATTTTTTTTGGCACCAATTACTGAGCGGCTTCCCTCTAATCACTCGCCTGCGTGACGTTGGCGGTTACCAGCCTTCACAGCGGAGTATTTATGCTCCCCTTTTCAGGAACGGGCACTCTTGTTTGGCATATGTCTCCTGGTAAACTGTGCATTGTCCCGGGATTCGTTTTTCGCACAGGATTACAAGCTAATACCCATCTTCGTTTTTCTCTGTCTCTATACCTCCCCTTTTTTAGGTTCGGTTCTTTTTTCAATTCCTCACCCAGTCTCCCCTTCATTGGGGCACACCCAATGCTACTTTGTCACTCTGTTACTGTAGATTATCCCTACACTGCTTTCCATACATGTTTTGGTTCACCGACCATCACAGTGCCTCTTCTCTTCCACACCTTCCATCACCTTGTAGGACAAGCACCGGATCAATCCCTCTATCAGAAGTTCAACATTTACAAATACACATAATTTCACATTTGTTCACAGATGTCTTGGTGATCAACAATGCACCACCATTGATTGTCTGGCGTGGACCACCTTCCAGTTACATCTCTCCTTTCATGACTCCCCGCTGCTGTGTATGGGCTGTACCGCCTCAGCTCCCGTACTAGATGATGCCCCCACTTCATCTTTGGTGCTCGCTGCCATACTCCATATCCATAGTCAGCTTGTAAGTACAGGTGCATGTTTTTCTACCCCTCCTTCCCCTTTTTCTTTAATTAGTCCGACTCATTGTTTACTGATATGCTTTTTAGATATTTCTTCTGCATCTGCTCCTGATGAGTGCAGTGAGCCACGAAACGCGTCAAGCTCCAGATGCTACAATCATGCGTTTTATTATCCAGAATTTTACCTACAAATATGTTTGACTAGATCTTTACCATGATGTACTCCATACTATGTCAACTTGGTTTTAAGAAATTTGCCTGTTGCAAGTTATTATATTATGTACCACCATGCCCCTTTTTTTAATGCATATGTAGCACTGACCCCCGAAGGAGCTGCTGATAATTAATCGGGTATGAACTAGAAGAAAATGGGTTAATTGGCGCTACCTAGAAACCCAAATGCTAATGCATAAATAGGAAAAAAACATACAGGTGGTTTTATATTGATATAGTGTTACACACCAATGTGCATATCATCCCAGTCTGTAGGTTAAATTAAATAACTCTGTGACTGGTAGGAGTGAGGGGTCCTAGGATCCCTAATCAGTAGGATATTTTGTTGTGTATATAGGCATAAATTGTATAACAGATAAACAAGGTGATATATAGATAAATTGCCCGAGTTGGTGCAATGTGCTACCAGGGGTGATCCGCTCTGTACATGCTAATATACACTGTGCCAACTTTATAGAGCACGGACAGTCATTCAATTTAGTACATTTTGACCTATATCAACCACACAGTTGCGTATAATAGAGCTGGAACAAAACATATGCCTTAATGTGTATATTAAAGTAATGTATATTAGTCCCATCCGTTTGTGTCCATGGCATGGGCATAGGCTATGAACCTCATGAATACTTTGCAATTCATATATTAAAGCCTGAACCCAACATATACTGCAATGCTTCAATCAAAGATAATATACAATAGTCCCAAAAGCTGGTATCTGCATCAAAACAGGAATTCCCAGGGGTGACTTTGGTGCTTAGAAGGTTGCCAGGTGACTTTTGTGCTCCCCCTTCTGATTTCCTACTCACCAACTCCTGGTACCCCTGCAGGGGTAGTAGGCATGTAGTACTTTAAATGGGAATCACAGCTCCTTGTTGTTTGCAGTGGATGCTTTGGATATATCCTGGCTGATGAAGATGTTGCAATGCCCTGGTCTGTGTATCAGCCTCAATATACTGTATATTTACCATCACCCTGGTCTCCGTCACTCCACAGGCTGTAGCAATTATATATATATATATATATATATATATATATATATATATATATATATATATATATATATAATATGAGTCTCACATCAGTTGTAAGTTAACCACATGAACCGTTTACTGGGAGAACTTTGTTAAACACATTAATCACAGCGGTAATTCAAATATAACAAAGGGGCAATAGTAACAATCAAAGTGTATGTGAAAGACCTGAGCTCAATGGTCACTTGTGAGCGCATGCAGTCAGGCTAGAAATGGAACCTGAAGTCAATATGGTAGATCATTTATATTGAACATATTCCACTCCCTCCTCAGAGCATACAAACCCATTAAACCTGTGGTGCACTATGAAACACTTTGCAGTAGTGTAATACCGTACATATACTCAAGGGCTCCCCCTGTGTTGTAATGCAGTCCTCAGAGCGTGTATAAAGAATAGTAAAAGCGCTTTATAGTGCGTAGTAAAGTCTTTGGTCTTCTTTCTTCAGCTAGCTTATTATACTGCAGTATTTGTAATCCAGGAAATTAGTAAATAATAATTACTGCAATTATGATATATTAGTATCTGTGTACTTTGTCATATAGAATCCTTGTGAAACCTCTTTCTTACTGAAGGATACAACACTGCACTCCCTTGTAGTAAAATTAGGACAACTCTGAGGCCTCACTGTGCGCAGTTTGAATAACTGAAACTGCTCCTGTGGCACTACAGGTTTCACCAGCCTTCTGGGACCTATTTGCACAGTAACAAAGTATTAAATCAAAGTGGGCAACTGCCCACTCACCACACAGGGCCCAGATGCTTGTGTTGCTCCCCTTCCGATATCTCAGTCCAGCTCCAAGCTGGCGCCGTCACACCGCACTCTCCGTCCGATGACCGGTGACTGTAATGCAGAAACCTTCGGGTTGTTTCGAATCCTCTGATCCGTCCACATGCTGATCCAGCTCGCAGTGTTCCGGAACTCATCGGCAGTCACACGATCCCGCTCCGCGCCACACAGGCCGCAGTCTCCCGATCACACACCTACAGCTCCCTGCAGGCAGGTCTCCAATGGTGTCCCAGGAAGAAGAGAGGGAAGCATGGCCGCGTTGTCCCTTTTATTTCCCTCTCCAGCAGGCTGTGTTTTCACCTGGCATTGTGGGTAGGTGAACAGGCATGGTGGGTAAGTAGTTCCCAGCCTGTGTCAACATATGAGTCACTTCCTCATTAAACTACACAGTCTATAATGCATAGTTTTAGCTGCCACTAGAGGGAGCCATTCCCTTACATAAGGAACAACACACCATCCAGCACATTGACTCTGGTAAACCCCTGCGTTTAAACCCCTGCGTTACATACTCCCCCCACTTAAAGTCTTTAGTCCCCAAAGATAGTTAGAATTTGCGACCTGTTACATGCTGTTGTATACACGTGGAGGAAATAGGTTATTGTACACATGATAACAAACAAGTTGCATTATCATAACCAGAATTTAAACTCAATGATTCATGATTCATACCATGACACAAAACTGACAGAGGAGCCTCCCACCAATTGACCAATTGTCACAAGGAGGGAGACTGTTCTGTCCACCTGCTACTGACACCGAAGCATCCTGTATAGATATGCCAGGGGGTGAGACAGGGTTGTCCTCCTCCAAATCAGCGATGGAAGGACCAGGCACTTCGACAGTACTTTTTGAAGTGAAACAAATTTCTTCGGAGCATTCACCTAAGGTGTCATAGGTTAGTCTCTTGGGTGGGTGAATGATCCTCTTCGCTCTCTGCTCTTTAGATTTTGGTGTCTCAGGCAAACTGGTATCATCTTCAACCCCTTCTTCCTCCTGTTCATTTACTTCAGCTTCCTGTATTCCGGTTTCTTGCATTTCAGCTTCAGTACAGGAAGAAAGGTCCTCAGAGTCTGTCTCTAACAAGGAAGTTTGAGGATCTTCCAGATCTTCCAAAGATCTATCCTGAGGCATAAACTCGGGAGCTTCTGGTCGAAGGGTTTCGCTATCTGCCAACGTGAGATGAGGGAGTGGAGTTTCAACAAGCTCTGGTGTGTGAGACAACCACAACCAGTCTATTCCCATTCCTTCATCCTCGCTGTCCCCATCCTCCTCACTAAGAGGCACAGCCTGTGATCTAGTCACTGGTCCGGGTCTCCGAGGAGTGGTACATGTGGATGACAAAACTTGCTGCGGTGGTACCTGAACTGTCTCCAACAGAGGCAAGAGATGATTATGATGCCAAGTTTTGAGTGGGCCTGTATATCCCTCTGGCCGAGTCTGGTACACTGGCAGTCCTGGGAGTTGCTTGCAGATAACATAGGGCTGTGACTTCCAGCAATCAGCCAACTTGTGCTTCCCAGGTATTCCTAGGTTCCTCAGTAGTACTCTATTGCCTGGTTGTAAGTCCTGTACTCGCACCCTGAGGTCAAAACTTTTTATTCCTCCATCCTTGGGCATCTGACGCAGCTTTAGCCTTCTCATAAGCAGTCTTCAGGTTTCTCTGCAGTCGGTCCACATACCCTCTGTGAGAAGTTACTGAGGTATGGTCCGAGGATGTACCGAAGGCTAGGTCTACCGGGCCTCCCGCCCAAACATCAGTCGATATGGGGAGTATCCTGTGGCATCATTTGCAGTGCTATTGTAAGCGTGCACAATAGCTGCTATGTGCTTACTCCAGTGTTGCTTTTGGTCTGAAGTTAAGGTTCCCGGCATATTCAAAAGAGTTCTGTTGAATCTCTCCGCTTGAGGATCACCTTGAGGATGGTATGGGGTGGTTCTAGATTTCTTGATCCCCAACAAGTCTAAAAGTCTCTTAATGAGGCTGCTCTCAAAGTCTCTTCCTTGATCAGAGTGAATACACTGGAGCAGACCATAATGTACAAAGAACTTCTCTACCAAGATCTTGGCCACCGTGGATGCCTGCTGATCCCTTGTAGGAAATGCCTGGGCATAACGGGTGAAGTGGTCAGTTATCAACAGGACATTTCCCTGCCCACTCAGGTCAGACTCCAGGCACAGAAAATCAATGCACACCAGCTCCAATGGTCCTTGACTCTCTAGGTGGCCCATTGGGGTGGCTCATTGAGGTAAAGTCTTTCTTTGAATACATCTAAGGCAAGAATGGCAGTAGCCCTTGACTTCAGTCCGCATGCAAGGCCAATAAAATCTGTCTCCCACCAGTTGGAAAGTCCTCTCGGACCCTAAATGGCCATGATGATCATGTAAAGCGATCAACACCTTCTCTCTATGTTTCTCTGGTAAGAACTGCCATTTATCTTCAGGGTCTTCAGAGGGGCCCCTTCGGTAGACCACCCCTTTTTGTAGCTGCAACCGATCCCACTCCTTGTGCAGCAAGCGGGCTTCCTTCTGAGAGTTAGTGAGCAGCAGTTCAGGGCGCTGGCTCTCTAAGGCCTTCAGTGCCAGACTACAGAGAGGATCTTCCAGCTGGTCCCTTCGCAGATTCTTCTTGGAGAGCTCTGGTAGACCTTCATCCCCAACTTGGGTGACGTTGCAGTAGAATCTAGGCACTCCAGCAGCTGACACTCCAATCTCTTCGGCTCTGGCTCCACCCCTTACTTGCTGTTCTGCCCCTTCACAAAGGGCTCTCACTCCTTCAGGGGTTAACTAAGTCCATTCTCCTGGAGAATCTCGGGAACAATGTGGTCTTCTTGACAAAGCATCTGCATCCTTGTTCCCGACCCCTGGTCGGTACCTCAGGCTGAAGGTAAAACCAGAGAGGGCGGCCAACCATCTATGGCCCATAGCATCCAGTTTTGCAGTAGTGAGTAAGTATGTAAGAGGGTTGTTGTCCGTCTTAAGCACAAATTCGCCACCATATAGGTAGTCTCTCAGCTTGTCCACTACTGCCCACTTCAAGGCCAGGAATTCAAGCTTGTGGGTGGGGTAGTACATCTCAGCAGGTGCCAAGCTCACATAAGCAACAGGCCTTAAGTCCCCGTCATGTTCCTGGTAGAGCACTCTACCCAACCCATCTCGGCTGGCATCTACATGCAGTTTGTATGGCTTGGCTGGATCTGCATAGGCCAAGACTGGAGCAGTTGTAAGGCTCCACTTCAGTTGTCTGAAAGCCTCTTCACACTGGGCAGTCCACTGCTCTTGGATGGACTCTTTGGGCTTTCTGAGCCCTACTGCTGGTTTCACAGGCTTAGCTGAATCTGGATCATCGTCTTCTTCATTTTTCAATAGTTCAGTGAGTGGGCGAGCTATTTTAGCAAATCCCTCGACAAATCTCTGGTAATACGAGCAGAATCCCAGGAATGACCTAAGCTCGGTTACAGTAGTAGGTCTTGGCCACGAAGTGACAGCTTCCAGCTTCTAAGGGTCTGTAGCCACTCCTTCAGCAGACACTATATGGCCCAGGTAATTGACCGAAGGTTGGTAGAACTGGCACTTTTCTATGGAGAGCTTCAGGCCTTCGTCATGGAGTCTCTTCAGGACCTTCTCTAGACGCTCTTCATGCTCCTCCAAAGTCTTGCCAAACACGATGATGTCATCTGGGTATACCAATACTTCAATCAGGTTCATGTAACCCCCATTCTTCTCCATCAATCTCTGGAAGGTGGCTGGGGCGCCAGACAGACCTTGTGGCATGCGGCCAAATTTGAAGAATCCCACAGGGGTAATGAAAGCGGTCTTCTCCCTATCTTCAGGGTGCATAGGGATTTGATAGTATCCACTTTTCAGATCCAGCATGCTGAACCACTTTGCCCCTGACAGGCTCTGTAGGGCATCTTCTATCCTGGGTGTGGTATACTGATCAGGAATGGTCCTTCGGTTCACTGTCCTGTAGTCAATACACAACCGCAACGACCCATTCTTTTTCCTTACTACCACTATTGGAGAGGAATATGGACTCTGAGACTCTCGGATAACTCCTGTTCTCTTCAGCTCTGCCAGCTGTTCTCGCAGGCCCACCAAGTCTCCTAAAGGAATCCGTCTGACTCTTTTCCGGAAAGGCTTGTGCTCCTCCAAACAGATCCGGTGTTGGGCACTTTTTGCACATCCAAAATAAAACTCACTCTTGGAGAATGCAGCCCTCCATCTCAGGAGCTGGGCCTTGGCCCTTTCCATCCAGGCAGGTGAGAGAGGAGTATTCTTTGGGTAGAATTCTTCCACAGGGGTTTCGTCTCTTCTACCACACCACAAATCACATGGGGAGACTGGGGTGGCTGGGTTTACTTGTCCCAGTAACATCCGAGCTGGCAGGTGAGGCTGTTGTGTTGCGAACGCTAACTGAGACATTTCCGTGACTTCTCTGTAATGCCTTCGTTGAGACCACCTCAGGAATAATTTCCAACCCCATGTCTTCTTTCTGACCGTCCGCTTCAAGGACAATGAAAGGGCCTGGTTGCTCCCAATTCAGCTTGATGGATGCTCTCAAACAAGCTACCTCACCGGGCTGTAACACCCTCTCGATCCGGTCCAAGCACCAGATATTTCCCACGCCTTCAGCTGAGGCCTTCTGTTCTTGCACCAGACGCTGAAAGGCTGGTCTCAGCATGGGATGCATACTTGGGGTTGAAGCGCCCAGCCTTTGGGCAAGAGGTGTTAACAGTCTTCTGACAAGGTCAGTATTAGTCCCGATGATGAGGGAACTTCTACTAGCCCCTGGCGGAGGGGGACAGACCATTGCCAAGGTATCAAACGTCCCAGCCTTCCCAGCTACAGAGGGGTCAAAGGTCAGATTGATGGGTAGATAGCCATCATAGGGGAAATTCTGAGTCCCGATGCCCCATATCTCCAGCTCTTCTAACTTCTGTAGTAGCAAGTATTTGAGGTGCCTGTCGTAGAAGTTTCTGTAGAGAAGGGTCACTTGGGCCCCAGTAATAAAGAGGCCCTTGGTGTAGACTCCCTCCACCTGGATGGAGACATCTGGAGAATGTCCTATTAACTTGGAAGGGAATTTATAAGAAGTGGCAGGCTTGGCCTGTTTGGTGGATTGCATTCGCTCTCCTTTCTCACGGGGTTTCTGATTCGGCTTCTTTTGGGCCCTGGGGGTCTGGTCTGCATTGACTTTCCAATGCCGGGTAGTCCGGGTCAAAGGGAGTGGGACACTGGGCTGCACAGAAGTGACAACAGTCTTCTGCAAGGATTTGAGCTTCTGCCGTGGTCTTTTTGTGTCATTGAGGTTTCTGGAGCTAACTGATGTAATAGGGCACCCGGTTGACTCCTTCACCGGGGCCCTCTGTAGTTTTCCGCCAGCTTTTGGCTCTGTACGTCAGGTTTTGCTGAACTTGGGCATACTCGTCGATAGTGTCCGGTCCCTCTGCAGTTAAAGCAAATTTCATTGCCCATTGCCATCTGACTCAAGATCGTAGATGAAGTTCGTAGTGCTCTTGTCTCTCCTACACCGTCTTGGGTTGTCTGGGTGACTTTTGCCATCAGTAAAGTCATTATCTCCATTACTTGCGCCATTTGGGATTTCAGGGCGGCTATTTCTGGGTTCTTCTCCATAGGCCTCAGTGACCTGACTTCTACTAAGGACGTAGAAACTGGACGAGCAGCTGCTTGCTTGTCGTCAAACAAGGCCTCTTCTTCTCTCACTATTTTAATGAGATCCGGTTATCTCAGGGACATAACACCCACTGATGTCCTTAGTTGGAGCCATACTGGGTCAGAGTGTAGAGCTCCCTTCAGGATTTGCTGTATTCTGGCCTGATCTATTGGCATTGTGTGTCTAGTGTGTCATTCCTTTTTTTTAGCACAATCTGGTGTAGCATCCTATCCAACCGTATGATGTATTCCGATTCACCTTGGCATTGGATGGTATGTTCAAATTGAAAGATCAGGTCAGCTGCTTTCTCCGGCCGCCCAAACTCCTCCTGTAACATAGTTAGGTAATCGTAAGCGGTGCAGGTCGTGTTGCTAAATCTCAAGTTCCTAATGGCCTCAGCTGCGGCTCCCCGCAAACTCTCACTGATCAGTTGTTTTTCTGGGCCTCTGGCAGGTCCCACGTGTCTAGGGCCTGCATGGCCTGTTCTATCCATGCTTCAAACTCCTCCTCTCCATTCGGCACTGGTTGTTTTCCAGAGAAAATCCTCAGCTTCCTATATCCAACGTATTTATACAAGGAGATCATATCCCCCCTTATGTATTTATACATGGAGATCATATCCCCCCCTTATGTATTTATACATGGAGATCATATCCCCCCCTTATGTATTTATACATGGAGATCGTACCCCCCCCCCCTTATGTATTTATACATGGAGATCATATCCCCCCTTATGTATTTATACATGGAAATCATATCCCCCTTATGCATTTATACATGGAGATCATATCCCCCCTTATGTATTTATACATGGAGATCATATCCCCCCCTTATGTATTTATACATGGTTATCATATCCCCCCTTATGTATTTATACATGGAGATCATATCCCCCCCTTATGTATTTATACATGGAGATCATATCCCCCCTTATGTATTTATACATGGAGATCACATCCCCCCTTATGTATTTATACATAGTGATCATATCCCCCCTTATGTATTTATACATGGTGATCATATCCCCCTTATGTATTTATACATGGAGATCATATCCCCCTTATGTATTTATACATCTGATCATATTCCCCCCTTATGTATTTATACATTGTAAACATATCCCCCCTTATGTATTTATACATGGAGATCATATCCCCCCCTTATGTATTTATACATGGTGATCATATCCCCCTTATGTATTTATACATGGAGATCATATCCCCCTTATGTATTTATACATGGTGATTATATCCCCCTTATGTATTTATACATGGAGATCGTATCCCCCCCCCTTATGTATTTATACATGGAGATCACATCCCCCCTTATGTATTTATACATGGAGATCATATCCTCCTTATGTATTTATACATAGAGATCATATCCCCCCTTATGTATTTATACATGGAGATCATATTCCCCCTTATGTATTTATACATGGAGATCATATCCCCCTTATGTATTTATACATGGAGATCGTATCCCCCCTTATGTATTTATATATGGAGATCATATCCCCCTTATGTATTTATACATGGAGATCATACCCCCCTTATGTATTTATACATGGAGATCATATCCCCCCTTATGTATTTATACATGGTGATCATATCCCCCTTATGTATTTATACATGGTAATCATATCCCCCCCTTATGTATTTATACATGGTGATCATATCCCCCTTATGTATTTATACATGGAGATCATATCCCCCCTTATGTATTTATACATGGAGATCATATTCCCCCTTATGTATTTATACATGGAGATCATATCCCCCTTATGTATTTATACATGGAGATCGTATCCCCCCTTATGTATTTATATATGGAGATCATATCCCCCCTTATGTATTTATACATGGAGATCATATCCCCCTTATGTATTTATACATGGAGATCATATCCCCCTTATGTATTTATACATGGAGATCATATCCCCCCTTATGTATTTATACATGGAGATCACATCCCCCTTATGTATTTATACATGGAGATCATATCCCCCTTATGTATTTATACATGGTTATCATATCCCCCCTTATGTATTTATACATGGAGATCATATCCCCCCTTATGTATTTATACATGGAGATCATATCCCCCCTCATGTATTTATACATGGAGATCATATCTCTCATATATATATATATATTATATTGCAAAAAATACATTTTAATTGTACAAAATATGTAAAGAAAATTACACATAAAATCAAGGCTGACAATTATTACACATTGCTCATGCAGGAGGATGAGGTTACACACTGTCTGTTCCATCAAACGTCATAACACTAACAGGTCTTGAGAGACTTATGGCAAACCCAATGCATTTCAAAGCATTCCTCTTCAGGGGATAGAGAGAACATCTAAAATATATGAGGGGTCTTCAAAAAGTTTCTGCACTTTTTTTTATATTTAATAGAGTTTAAAAAAGTGCAGAAGCTTTTTGAAAAACTCATCTAACCAATAATTCAAGACTTTACCAATTTACTGTACTTATAAAGGGTACCAATTTGTGGATTTATTTAGCCACACACTAAAAACACTGTCTGCTCTCCATGATCCACAAGACCTGTTAGTGTTATGACGTTTGATGGAACAGACAGTGTGTAACCTCATCCTCTTGCATGAGGAATGTGTAATAATTGTCAGCCTTGATTTTATGTGTAATTTATTTTTAAATAATATTATAATAATTAATATAATTAACATAATTAACATAATTAATTAATATAATTTATAAAATATTTTGTTTGTGTCAGAAATGTTGGTATGCATTGGTGCCTAAAAAGTCCCACCACAAAAATGTGCTTCCTATATAACCTGGATAATACCTGTGCAAAAATGCAAAAAAATAATAAAAATCCAAAAAACTAAAACCAAAAAAAAAAGCCCCAAATAAATAAATTCTAAGAAGCCAAAAATACTATGCCTGAAAAAAGAAGGATGGTGTATCCCGAACCAGTGCTGGATCATACAATCTAACATAGGGACAGCTGGCAGAAAGCTTATTAGCTGGTTATTGGTGTTTTCACATTTTAGATTTTTTTGTACTTTGAAATATATACATTTATACATATCTTATTTAGTTTTACTTCGTTTGATTTTTTAAATTTTAGTCTTTGGATTTTGAATATATCTTAAAAATATTTTTGCATAGGTGTTATCTAGGTGAGTTTATTGGGTAGGGTGTTTTTTGGTTAATATGATTATTACATTTCAGATTTTCCGCCCCACTGTATGTGTATATATATATATATATATATATATATATATATATATATACAAACACACACACACACATATATATATATATATATATATATATATATATATATACAAACACACACACACACATATATATATACACATACAGTGGGGCGGAAAGTATTCAGACCCCTTAAATTTTTCACTCTTTGTTATATTGCAGCCATTTGCTAAAATCATTTAAGTTCATTTTTTCCTCATTAATGTACACACAGCACCCCATATTGTACACACAGCACCCCATATTGTACACACAGCACCCCATATTGTACACACAGCACCCCATATTGTACACACAGCACCCCATATTATACACACAGCACCCCATATTGTACACACAGCACCCCATATTATACACACAGCACCCCATATTGTACACACAGCACCCCATATTGACAGGAAAACACAGAATTGTTGACATTTTTGCAGATTTATTAAAAAAGAAAAACTGAAATATCACATGGTCCTAAGTATTCAGACCCTTTGCTCAGTATTTAGTAGAAGCCCCTTTTGATGAGTCTTTTTGGGAAAGATGCAACAAGTTTTTCACACCTGGATTTGGGGATCCTCTGCCATTCCTCCTTGCAGATCCTCTCCAGTTCTGTCAGATTGGATGGTAAACGTTGGTGGACAGCCATTTTTAGGTCTCTCCAGGGATGCTCAATTGGGTTTAAGTCAGGGCTCTGGCTGGGCCATTCAAGAACAGTCACGGAGTTGTTGTGAAGCCACTCCTTTGTTATTTTAGCTGTGTGCTTAGGGTCATTGTCTTGTTGGGAGGTAAACCTTCGGCCCAGTCTGAGGTCCTGAGCGCTCTGGAGAAGGTTTTCATCCAGGATATCCCTGTACTTGGCCGCATTCATCTTTCCCTCGATTGCAACCAGTTGTCTTGTCCCTGCAGCTGAAAAACACCCCCACAGCATGATGCTGCCACCACCATGCTTCACTGTTGGGACTGTATTGGACAGGGGATGAGCAGTGTCTGGTTTTTCTCCACACATACCGCTTAGAATTAAGGCCAAAAAGTTCTATCTTGGTCTCATCAGACCAGAGAATCTTATTTCTCACCATCTTGGAGTCCTTCAGGTGTTTTTTAGCAAACTCCATGCGGGCTTTCATGTGCCTTGCACTGAGGAGAGGCTTCCGTCGGGCCACTCTGCCATAAAGCCCCGACTGGTGGAGGGCTGCAGTGATGGTTGACTTTCTACAACTTTCTCCCATCTCCAGACTGCATCTCTGGAGCTCAGCCACAGTGATATTTGGGTTCTTCTTTACCTCTCTCACCAAGGCTCTTCTCCCCCGATAGTTCAGTTTGGCTGGACGGCCAGCTCTAGGAAGGGTTCTGGTCATCCAAAACGTCTTCCATTTAAGGATTATGGAGGCCACTGTGCTCTTAGGAACCTTAAGTGCAGCAGAAATTTTTTTTGTAATCTTGGCCAGATCTGTGCCTTGCCACAATTCTGTCTCTGAGCTCTTCAGGCAGTTACTTTGACCTCATGATTCTCATTTGCTCTGACATGCACTGTGAACTGTAAGGGTCGGTTCACACTGGGGCAACACGACTTCAGCGCGACTTTGTACCGCGACTTCAACGCGGCTTCAGCGCGACTTCAGCGCGACTTCAGCGCGACTTCAGCAAATTACAACTTGAAGTCGCCTCCATGACAGGCGACTTCGGCTGTGGCCAATCACAGGGCAATCAGCTCTCTGGGAGGGAGGGGTTTTCCCTGCAAAGTCGCTTGACTTTGAGAGAGAGATCCGACTTGGAGGCGACTTCCATTGATTTCTATGGTACAGGTCGCCTACCAAGTCGGATCAAAGTAGTACAGGGAGTACGCGCTGAAGTCGGAGCGACTTCAGTAGTGTCTATTAAGACGCTCCCGTTCACTCCCATTGAATCTCTTTCTGGGGCGACTTGGGGCGACTTGAGGGCGTACAAGTCGGATCCCAAGTCGCCCCAGTGTGAACCGACCCTAAGGTCTTATATAGACAGGTGTGTGGCTTTCCTAATCAAGTCCAATCAGTATAATCAAACACAGCTGGACTCAAATGAAGGTGTAGAACCATCTCAAGGATGATCAGAAGAAATGGACAGCACCTGAGTTATATATATGAGTGTCACAGGAAAGGGTCTGAATACTTAGAACCATGTGATTTTTCAGTTTTTCTTTCTTAATAAATCTGCAAAAATGTCAACAATTCTGTGTTTTTCTGTCAATATGGGGTGCTGTGTGTACAATATGGGGTGCTGTGTGTACATTATGGGGTGCTGTGTGTACAATATGGGGTGCTGTGTGTACATTATGGGGTGCTGTGTGTACAATATGGGGGGCTGTGTGTACAATATGGGGTTCTGTGTGTACATTAATGAGTAATAAAATGAACTTAAATGATTTTAGCAAATGGCTGCAATATAACAAAGAGTGAACAATTTAAGGGGGTCTGAATACTTTCCGTCCCCACTGTGTATATATATAATAATTTTTTTTTGTTTATTAGGTGAATTACAATACACATTATTGATATGGTTTACTGACCCAGGATTTTTGTACTTTGTAATATGCACACTTATACATATATTTTATTTTTTATGATGACAATTACAGGCCTCTCTCATCTTTTTAAGTGGGAGAACTTGCACAATTGGTGGCTGACTAAATACTTTTTTGCCCCACTGTGTGTATATATATATATATATATATATATATATATATATATATATATATATATATATATATATATATAATCATTTTTTTTGTTTATTTGGAGAACAACAATACACATATTACGTATATGGTTTTCTGACCTGGATCGGTGTCATCCGTGGATCTATTTGAGTTCACTGATGGATGATCATACTATTTATGGACTGGTAAGTTTTATATTTGTGAGGTATTGCATAAATGTATTGTTGCACATTGTGTGGACATTTGTTTTAGGGAGGTACTTTTTTTTTTTTTTTTGGGGGGGGGGGGGTCTTCTAAAAATCAAAAATTCAAGAGTAACATTTGAAAGTATTTTTTACTGAAAGATTTGTGGATGCTTAGAACAGTAAGTGCTTTTGAACATGCGAGGGTTGAACACAGATCTATACAAAAAAAATAAAAATAACAGCAAAAAAAAAAAGGGGGTAAACTCGATGGACCACTTGATTTTTTTTTTTTGCTGCCCCTCTTCTTAGTTTCAATGACTTCGGCGGAGTAAAGATATAACAAAGGATTGACATGCTTCCTTTCACTCACCTTTCCTGAGGAGGAGGCACAAGATGAGAATCAGATCTTGTCCCATGCTGGTCATTGTTCTGCTGTAGAGGAATTAAAAAAATAGAGATTTGTCATGGAAGGATGAAGGAAAAGAATTAGGCAGAGCTCTAGGTGCTCCCAGCTCCCTCTCGTACTGTCTTCTCCTTACTCTACACACCTCACACGAGTCGCCCTGCCGGAATCTCCACCTTCATATTAATGATAGCACATAAACTTGAAAATCCACTTTGAGATGTACAAAGTGCAGTTTAATATGTAATAATAATGATCGTATAACAGTTCATTATCGTGATTAGGTGATAAAGATGTCGAGGAACCTCCACCGACTTCAATGTGCACGGAAAAAAGCACACCACACCACAAGTGCTTTCAGTCTGCTTACCAGAAAGTCATGAAAGATATACAATATAATCATATATCACAGGGGGCCAAATGCAGGTGTCACATTCCAAACTCTGAAGACCGACCAAAAGGGTTCCAAATTCACCAATCTCATATAATCTTCAAAACTCCCAGGGAGGGCTTGGCAGGATATGCACTCGCCAACAAAGATGTTACCCAATAGGAGGAAAAAGCAATAATAGTGAAGCCCGTAAGGTAAAGAAACACAGTCTTTATTGTAGTCTACTGACAGGAGTAAAATGACAAACATCATGATATATAGATTCCGCGGCTATTAGCGTGCTTGCATCGGCCAGCCTGACATGTTTCATCCCAGAAGGATATCATCAGAGGCGTGGCGCAATGACACAAGCACGCCCTTTAATATACAAATCACCATATACCGTTCTGCCCCATGATAGGACAGCCCGGCGTTAAAAACAGCTGATGAGAATCTGTGTAATCCCAGGACACGGCCCAGGAGACAAAACAAGTATGATAGTCACTTCCGGATCGGTGTTAACGACGACCGGAAGTGACGTAGGTGGAGCGCATCGCGGTGACCCTCATGTCTCAATGAGAACCGAAGGTAATGTGAAGAAATGTAAGCGGGGCGAAGAATGTAAGGGATGCTGGGATTTTTAATCTTAGTAGTAGTACACTCACGGATAACGAAAAATCTGTACTTAATCATGGACTCAAATTTGCTCCGGATAGGCCCTTGAGCAAGTTTGGAGCCTTCATAGATATTCAAAGGTACATTAGAAAGATTAATATTAAGAGACATTGTTTTGTCACAGACCCCCAAAATTACTATTAAGGAAGCAGATGGAGTGAGACATTTGGGTCTTTCCCATGCTTCTCTCTTCAATCCGCCAGGCTTTGTACCACCATCAGTGTCTGTTTTTAAATAATTGGTTCTGAAAGATTTAGATAAACTGAAAATAAGAAAGAATCATAATAATTTTCGGTTCCGTGAGGGATTGAAATCCTTAAAAAAGAGGAATGACATCATTATTCGCCCCGCTGATGGTAGGATAGTGGTGATGGACAAAATATCCTATGTCTCAGAAATGAATAGGATTTTGTCTGATACCGACACCTATATCCCGCTGAATCATGATCCTGTTTTTAAATATAAAAAGGAACTTACTGCACTTATTGATATGGGTTTTAATAACAACTTGCTTGACAAAAAAGAGAGGGAATTTTTAATACCATTGGCTCCTAGGAAGCCAGTCATATATTTTTTACCAAAGGTACATAATAACCCAGTCAACCCCCCGGGGAGACCCATTATCAGTGGGCTGGATTCTATTACATCAAGAACCAGCAAATATATTGATGGCTCCCTACAGCCCTTGGTGTCAGGTACCCCATCGTATAGCAAGGATTCATCTCAAGTGATTAGTCTTTTGGAGAGTTTAGAATGGAAAGAGAGTAGCTTCTCTTTATACTATTATTTCCCGTACAGACGGTTTAGAGGCCATAGACATGTTCTTGAGAAGAGATACTGAGTTGATCCCCTCTCAGCGAGAATTTACATTGGATCTACTGAGGTATGCTATGACCCACAATTACTTTTGGTTCGGAGGGACTCATTACCTCCAGAACACAGGGGTTCCCATGGGTGCAAAATTTGCACTCAGTATGGCCAATCTATTTATGGCCAAATGGGAGGAGGATGTCGTCTATTCTGACAGAAGACCAAAATTGGTCTTCTGGGGTAGATATATAGACGACATCCTCCTCCTGTGGGATGGTGACATGATGTCGCTTTCCACATTTATGGGACAACTCAATGAGAATTCACTGGGTGTTGTGTTACAATTTGAGAGCAGTACCAATAAGATCAACTTTCTAGATCTGAATATTGAAATTAAAGATGGGACATTTAATACATCTACTTTTTTTAAGAGGACCGATAGGAACGGTTATATTGGACAAGGTAGCTGTCATCATCCCTCATGGTTCAAGTCTGTACCAAAGAGCCAGTTCCTCCGCTTGAGGCGGAATTGTACTCTTAAGAAAGACTTTTTTGATCAGGCTACCATCCTTAAGGAAAAATTAATTGAGAAAGGGTATTCACCTGGTGATTTGAATCTCGTAATTAATGAAGTGGGTGATATGGATAGCTCTTCTATCCTCCAAAGAAAAGATAAATCTCCATCACATGCGACTGACTATAATTTCTCAATGGTTACGACCTATTCCCAGCAATATTTTGATATAAAAAATATCATGAATAAACATTGGGGGGGTCCTGAAAAATGATAAGGTTCTGGGCCCAGTACTTCCGGATCAACCACAGGTTATTTTCAGGGGGGTTCCCCCTCTAAGACTTCAAATAGGGGTGTCCAAAATATTGGGTGCTAATAGGGTATCTTTTTTCCAGAAATCCAAGGGCTATTTTCCATGCCATAGTTGCAATATTTGCACTATTAATAAGGATAGAAGTAGAAAAATCTGTCAGTTTAAATCTCATACTACAGGCAGGATTTTTGACATTAACACCTTCATCACCTGCACTTCACAGAATGTAGCATACCTATTTATTTGTCCATGTGGCCAACAGTATGTAGGCCGCACAATACGTGCTAAGAATGTAAGGATTAATGAACACATACGAAGCAGAAGAAAAGGTTTCCCCAAACATAGTGTATCTCGGCACTATTTAGAGTATCATAATAAAAATCCAAAGGGGACGATTTTTATGGCCATTGATAGGTTTAATCCTCACTGGCGGAGTAGCCTGACCAAAAGGGAAATTTCAAGACTTAAGACCAGTTGGATATATGACCTCAAGTGTTACACCCCTTTTGGCATGAATGTGGATTGGGATGTGAATTGTTTTATCAACAACTGTTAAAATTTAGAAGTTCTAACATTAGAGGGCAGTGTAAATGTGATTTTTTAAATGTTAACGTTAAATTTTAACGTTCTTTTAATGTTCCCCACATTTTATCATGTTTTTAGAGAGAGTCTCCTATTTTATTCATTTATTCCTCTTTTCGTCTACATGATAACATTTATTTTTATAAGTATTACCGTATATACTCGAGTATAAGTCGAGTTTTTCAGCACTTTTTTTGTGCTGAAAGTGCCCCCCTCGGCTTATACTGGAGTCAAGCACTTTTCTGCAGCAAAAAATTTAATTTTCCGAACCGACTTTGGGGCCCCGTATCTCAGGGCCACTTGGTGCTAGGAACCCCAGATTTGGTGTGCAAACCCAGTGGAACTGGTACCATAAAAAAACTAAATCTGGGGTTCCTAGCACTAAGTGGCCCTGACATACGGGGCCCCAAAGTAGGTTCAGAAAATGTCATTCTCTGCTGCAGAAAAGTGCTTGACATTTTCTGAACCGATTTTTGGGGCCCTGTATCTCGGGGCCACTTGGTGCTAGAAACCCCAGCTTTGGATATTTTATGGTGCTAGTTCTACTGGGTTTGCACACCAAATTCCTAGCACTAAGTGGCCCCAAGATACGGGGCCCCAAATTCGGTCAACTATGTTCATCTGCAGCAATGTCATTTCGGGACCATTTGGGTTCAGAGACCCCAAATTTTGGCTGCAGCTAGGGGGCATCTAGGAACCCTTAACTACCGAGTTTGAAGTTCGGGGGACCCATGGCTGCAAATGGGCACAGTGAGGCATGCAAATGGGCACAGTGATGCTGCAAATGGGCATTGTTGACCCTCTTATCCACTTACAGTAGCTGTGCATTTCTCACCCTCGTATTATACTCGGGTCAATAAGTTTTTCCCATTTTTTTGTGGTAAATTAGGGCCTCGACTTATACTCGAGTATATACGGTATACAGGTTATTGCATTATTGTTTTTTATTGACAAGTGGGGTCTGGCTTATCTAATAATGTTTCGATCCTGCCAATAACCAGCTTATTGTATTCCTGTTTTCTGTCATTTTGGAGCGCAAACGCGGTTCCACTGACATCACATTTCCGGCCGGCGTTGGTTGGTTTTCGCCCACCGGAAGTTGTCACAGTACCTTTGGTTCTCATTGAGACATGAGGGTCACCGCGATGCGCTCCACCTACGTCACTTCCGGTCGACGTTAACGCCGATCCGGAAGTGACTATCATACTTGTTTTTTTCCCTGTGACACGGCCGGACTGCGCATGCGCGGCCGTGTCCTGGGATTACACAGATTCTCATCAGCTGTTTTTAACGCCGGGCTGTCCTATCATGGGGCAGAACGGTATATGGTGATTTGTATATTAAAGGGCGTGCTTGTGTCGTTAGGCCATGCCTCTGATGATATCCTTCTGGGATGAAACATGTCAGGCTGGCCGATGCAAGCACGCTAATAGCCGCGGAATCTATATATCATGATGTTTGTCATTTGTTTGTCCTGTCAGTAGACTACAATAAAGACTGTGTTTCTTTACCTTACGGGCTTCACTATTATTGCTTTTTCCTCCTATTGGGTAACATCTTTGTTGGCGAGTGCATATCCTGCCAAGCCCTCCCTGGGAGTTTTGAAGATTATATGGGATTGGTGAATTTGGAACCCTTTTGGTCGGTCTTCAGAGTTTGGAATGTGACATCTGCATTTGGCCCCCTGTGATTTATGATTATATTGTATATCTTTCATGACTTTCTGGTAAGCAGATTGAAAGCACTTGTGGTGTGGTGTGCTTTTTTCCGTGCACATTGAAGTCGGTGGAGGTTCCTCAACATCTTTATCACCTTAATCACGTTAATGAACTGTTATATGATCATAATATTATATTGAAGTGCTGCACTCTGGACTTTTATTTTTATTAGTTTGATGGATCAACAAACTGTGCTGGCTACTTTACCCTTTGTTTCATTTTAGTTAGCGCAGATACTCGTTCACCCTGTTTTTTTGCAGTTTAAAGTAATACAATCACTGGGAGGTAAATGCCTAATGCCGCGTACACACGGCCGGCCTTTACGGCATACTTTGCCCGGCGGACATTTCGACGGACTTTCCGAATGAACGGACCTGCCTACACACGATCAACCAAAGTCCGACGGATTCGTACGTGATGACGTACGACCGGACTAAAATAGGGAAGTTCATGGCCAGTAGCCAATAGATGCCCTAGCGTCGGTTTTTGTCCGTCGGACTAGCATACAGACGAGCGGACTTTTCGACCGGACTCGAGTCCGTCGGATAGATTTGAAACATGTTCCAAATCTAAGTCCGTCAAACTTTTGAGAAAAAAAAGTCCGCTGGAGCCCACACACGATCGAATTGTCTGACGGACTCCGGTACGCCGGATCAAGTATGCCGGAAAGTCCGCTCGTGTGTACGCGGCATAACCGTTCATCTCTATTGCCTACAACCTACCAAGGAACACTCGTATTTACAAAACTCATTGACTGTAGGAAAAAGGTTGGTGATGGTGCAACATTCAAATGTCTACTCAAATAAACAAAAGTGCCCAATTTGGTCATTTCCCTTGGTTGGAGGATCAAATCCTCCTTATGGCATCAGTTACTGAAAACGAGTTGAATCAATTTGTCATGTGACATGAGTTTTGGTAGATCTAAAGCTGACTGCACACATATTCAACTTTGCTTTGGATCTACCAATGACAAATACCGGGCACTTTCACCCCCTTCCTGCCCAGGCCAATTTTCAGCTTTCAGAATGACAATTGGAACACTGTAACCATCATTTTTATCATTTTTTTTTCACAAAAATAAAGCTTTCTTTTGGTGGTACGGGTGATACTCGAAAAATTAGAATAACGTGCAAAGGTTCATTGACACATTGAGGCATTTGGTCAGCCAGTTCGACCGCCTAGCGCTGCACATCCTGTCTCCTCCTCTGGACCGGATGTGCGGCGATTGACGGGGTGTCCTTCGGCTCTCCCTGGTCCCCGCCTCTGCTGCCAGTGCATTGGCCAGTTGCCGCCGCGTCAGCGGCGTCATCCGTCGCATGCGCGGTAGCTGTAGGTCGGGCCGGCATGCGTCATTTCCGCCCGGGAGTGACGCACTTCCGATGGGGACGTGTATATGTACACACAGCTTGCCTGATACTATCAGCAGACGCTGACCGGCTATCAGGAGACGATTCAACATCACACAGTTTGGCTCTAAAATTTTTTTGAGGTAATAAGCCTACAGTATCTCACAAAAGTGAGTACACCCCTCACATTTTTGTAAATCTTTTCTTCTATCTTTTCATGTGACAACACTGAAGAAATGACACTTGTCTACAATGTAAAGTAGTGAGTGTACAGCTTGTATAACAATGTAAATTTGCTGTCCCCTTAAAATAACTCAACACACAGCCATTAATGTCTAAACCGCTGGCAACAAAAGTGAGTACACCTCTAAGTGAAAATGTCCAATTTGGGCGCAGTTAGCTATTTTCCCTCCCCGGTGTCATGTGACTCGTTAGTGTTACAAGGTCTCAGGTGTGAATGGGGAGCAGGTGTGTTAAATTTGGTGTTATCGCTCTCACTCTCTCATACTGGTCACTGGAAGTACAACATGGCACCTCCTGGCAAAAAACTCACTGAGGATCTGAAAGAAGTGTTTCTCTACATAAAGATGGCCTAGGCTATAAGAAGATTGCCAAGACCCTGAAACTGAGCTGCAGCACGGTGGCCAAGACCATACAGCGGTATAACAGGACAGGTTCCACTCAGAACAGGCCTCGCCATGGTCAACCAAAGAAGTTGAGGTCACGTGCTCAGCGTCATATCCAGAGGTTGTCTTTGGGAAATAGACGTATGAGTGCTGCCAGCATTGCTGCAGAGGTTGAAGGGGTGGGGGGGGGGTCAGCCTCTCAGTGCTCAGACCATACGCCGCACACTGCACCAAATTGGTCTGCATGGCTGTCATCCCAGAAGGAAGACTCTTCTAAAGATGATGCACAAGAAAGCCCACAAACAGTTTGCTGAAGACAAGCAGACTAAGGACATGGATTATTGGAACCATGTCCTGTGGTCTGATGAGACCAAGATAAACTTATTTGGTTCAGATGGTGACAAGCGTGTGTGGGGGCAACCAGGTGAGGAGGACAAAGACAAGTGTGTCTTGTCTACAGTCAAGCATGGTGGTGGGAGTGTCATGGTCTGGGGCTGCATGAGTCCTGCCGGCACTGGGGAGCTACAGATCATTGAGGGAACCATGAATGCCAACATGTACTTTGACATACTGAAGCAGAGCATGACCCCTTCCCTTCAGAGACTGGGCCGCAGGGCAGTATTCCAACATAACAGCCCCAAACACACCTCCAAGATGACCACTGCCTTGCTAAAGAAGCTGAGGGTAAAGGTGATGGACTGGCCAAGCATGTCTCCAGACCTAAACCCTATTGATCATCTGTGGGACATCCTCAAACGGAAGGTGGAGGAGCGCAAGGTCTCTAACATCCACCAGCTCTGTGATGTCATCATGGAGGAGTGGAAGAGGTCTCCAGTGGTAACCTGTGAAGCTCTGGTGACCTCCATGCCCAAGAGGGTTAAGGCAGTGCTGGAAAATAATGGTGGCCACACAAAATATGGACACTTTGGGCCCAATTTGGAGATTTTCACTTAGGGGTGTACTGACTTTTGTTGCCAGTGGTTTAGACATTAATGGCTGTGTGTTGAGTTATTTTGAGGGGACAGCAAATTTACACTGTTATACAAGCTGTACACTCACTACTTTACATTGTAGCCAAGTGTCATTTCTTCAGTGTTGTCACATGAAAAGATAGTAGAAAAGATTTACACAAATGTAAGGGGTGTACTCACTTTTGTGAGATACTGTATATATTCTCCCATGTACCATATTTATCGGCGTATAACACGCACCCCAATTTAGGAGTGAATTTTAAGGAAAAAAAAACTTTTAGATGGGAAGTTGAAGGGAAAAAAAACTTACATTTAAATGCCCATCATTGCAGCCTTCTCAGTGCAGCCTTGTCAGTGCAGCCTTCCCCAGTGTCCATTGCAGCCTTATCCCAGTGCACCCTTGCCCCAGTGCAGCCTTGCAGCTCGCAGTTTGATCCCCTGCGATCCTGAGCTTCAAAATCGCCGAACGCAAATTGAAAATGGCGCCGCCGGCGCCGAAATACACAGAGCCGGTCCTCGGCTCTTCTCGGCGGCTCTCGTTCACTTTCGGCTCCACTCGTAGTCCCGCCCGGGATGGGCATGACTCTGAGCGGAGCTATCTGAACCTAGCCGAGTACACTCGGCTAGGTTCGGGCGGCGCTCGAGTGAAGCCGAAAGTGGCCGAGAAGAGCCGAGGACCGGCGCCATTTTCAAATCGCGGTCGGCGATTTTGAACATCTGTCAGCTCAGGATCTCAGGGGATCGGCGTATAACACGCACCCGCGATTTTCCCTTGATTTTAATGGGAAAAAGGTGCGTGTTATACGCCGATAAATACGGTACTTTTTTAGCTTTATGGCTTCTCTTTTTTGAGCAAGTTACTCGTTTTACATTATGTTTCTCTACCTTTATTATAGGTGTTAGCCTCTCGGAGCCTTCAGTCTGTTTTTTTCATATTTCTTGTAAGCATGTGGATCTAGGTATTGTTGCCACTTCTTCAACCACTTTCTTCAATATTAACGGGTCATAACCTCTGGCTTCAAACCTATCTGTGAGGACTTTAGATTGAGCTAAGAACTGTGTATCTTCAGAGCAATTTCTTCTTACTCTCATAATCTGACCCTGGTTCAGATGTAATTCACCTTTTTGGCCAGATAGGATTTTGTATATCTAAAAAAATCGCTATGCATTTTTTTTAGACACTGTTTCATTATGCTGTAAGGGTATTCAGCATGATGAATTAATGCTATATAATGCTGTTGTGGACGATTGCACTATATAGGAGAAAATATGTTTATGGCAATTTAAAGAATGCCTATGATGCTCTCGTGGATGCTCCGGGAGTTGCGCTGCGAAGTATTTAATCGCAGCGCACATACTGGGTGACTCTGAGCATGGTAGGCACTTGTTTTTTATGAATGGGTCTCCTTCCACATAAAAAAACGGTATAGATGTGTTCTGTGCAGGCTAGGGGAGTGACGGACCGAAGTTGGCTGATTCTCCCATTGCTGATAGTATTAAGCATGGGGGCGGGAACCTGTAACCTTCCCCGGACCTAAGGCTTCTGCTGATTGGTAGCTGCACCCAGTACACACATAAATACTGGCTTCCGGGCTGGAATCCGGAATGGCCGCTTGAACTCAGAGCTCCGGCCATCCGAGGAGTAAAAGCAGCTTCCAACGGGAAACAACCGCCCGAACTCATGATGGGGAAACCCAACAGAAGTGTCTCGGTCCCCCGGACACCGAAAGAACCGACCACACAGCTCAGCCGCAACATTCCGGAGATATTCCGGACACTTCAATCCGGGGATCACGAGGCCGAGCAGACACCACAGGCCTCAGGCCTAGGCCAAGACTCGGACTCACAGATGGAGGACGAGCCTACTCGAGCTCGTCGCCCCAGCTCAGTGGTTAGTCTGTCGGATCTGCACCATGTCGCAATGGACATCACCAACAACAAAACGGGCACTTTGAAAGCCGCGATCCTAGATCTCAAGACGGACATTCAGGCGGTGGCGGCCCGCATAACGGATGTAGAGCAGACCACGCAGCTCCATACGGCTGCCATCAGGCAAGTACAGCACACGTACGATACACAACTCTCATATCTTTATGATTTACACCGTCAAGTCGAAGACCTCGACAACAGGGGTAGGAGACATAACATTCGAGTGAGGGGGGTACCGGAAAACTTAGATGCAGGATCACTACCCCAAGCTATCTGTAACATCTTTAATGATTTACTGGACCGGCCGCCAGACTCCCCCATTGAGATGGAGAGACTTCACCGGGCCCTCAGACCGCCCCCTCGAGATAATGAACCCCCGAGAGATGTTATTTGCTGTGTAGTGAACTTTCCGCTCAAGGAAGAAATTTTGAGAAAGGCCAGGGAAAGAGGCCATTTACACCACAATGGAACTGAGATTAAACTCTTCCAGGACCTTTCTCCTACCACACTACAGAACAGACGCGCCCTTCGCCCCCTACTGGATCTTCTTAGAACAAGGAATATACCATATCGATGGAAATTCCCGTTTTGCCTGTCCGCCACCGCCAGAGGTCGCACTGCCCTCCTGAGATCACCAGATGACCTTCAGGGTTTCTGTGAGCAACTCGATCTACCAGCGATAGAACTTCCGGATTGGTGCGCGTTCCATTTCCCGTCTGAGCCGTGGAAGCCGGTGACACACAACCCCTCACCCAAAGCACAGAGGCACCGCTCTAGGCGCAGGAGATCGGGACCCTCGTCCCCCGGAGCACATTCCTCCCGGCGAGATCTGGAATACCAAGCCAGAGATCAACCTGTAACCCCACGCAGGAACCATCAGGAGGCTTGACAGAGCCACGGCCAATTCACTATCAAAGTAGGTCTGTTGTTCTTTTTCTTGTTTCGAGAGATCCAGCTTCGTGTTTTGGTCCATAGTTTTCATCGTTTCATCTTTCTTAGTATATGGAATCTTTGACCCATCCCCAATACACACGCTAGAACTATGCAAGACCCCGCCTGTGCAGAAAGGTCCATGACTCCCCAGCTCAATGTTTTGCACTTTAAAATTCCTGGCATTGGGTCTCTAACCAAGGCCTTGCAGAATTTCCCTGACCAGAGTAACCAGAACAGCATGAAAAGCCCTTATAGGCCCAAGCGGACAGAACATTTTCTGGCCATGCAGCAAAGAATCGGAACATTTTCATCTCACCGGACTCCTGAGTTCAGAGCAACATCTCCTATGGCTTGCGAGCATACTGCTGCAGATGCGGCTTACCAGCATTCTCAGCAGCTAGCACCTCGTTTTCCAGAGACTCTCCCTGTACACCCTGAGGATTGCACACACACCAACGCCTCGGATGACAACATTTGTACACGCTGAATACCAACATTGCTCTTTGATATCTGGGACTCAAAATGTCTGTATGGGTAAAGCGACTCCCTCACTCCCCCCCCCTATTCCCACCCTTACCTTCACTCTTCCCTACCCCATTCCTCCCTCCCCCCATCACCTCCCTTTCCTCCCCCCCTCCTTCTCCGACCCTCTTACCCCCCCCTTCTTTTCCCCCTCCCATACCCCGCTCCCCAACCTCTTGTTATATGGATATATACGCTAACTATCTCAATATAACCTTACCGTATAAATATGTTTGATGCTTGGGAGTCACCGAGGCGAACACATGCGGCTCCCATGTTCTTTCCATGTGATCACAATTATTATCTGCCATTTAATGAAGCTGATAACGACTCTGAGCCATAATAAATGAACAATATCCTGGGATGTCACGTACTACCCTAATGTGCACTCCCGGGAGGACGCATGTTGTGCCTCGGGGGCTCGTAGAGCTAAGATACCATGATGTCGTAAGGTTTAATAAGCACCATCAATACAAAATCGGGTATAACATGACTAAGATGGTAACACCCTAGAATAAGAGAAAAGACTCTAGGAAATGAAGTAATCCCATATCCCATGCCCCTATCCCTATCGCTCAATCTAGCGACGGAGACTTAAGGCTACATGTCCCTATATGCTTTTATAAGACGGGAGGAGGAATTAGACTGCACGTCCATAACGATGTAAAGCCCCTATAAAACTTAGATGGGGAGGCGAGTATAGGGACCTGTGGGTCATGATATCTATGTTTTGTTTAGTTTTTTTATTGGTACAAATTATGTTCTGAATCTCTCTCAGTTTCCAGTTTCCAGATATAAGACCTATACATGTTCCCCACTGGTAGGCTCTCAAGATACTTATGTCAAGATACTTATGTCAAGTTTAATGTTGATAGGATGCATTCGCCCCATTTATATGTTCTTATTTGCACTATTCCCTCTTACAATACCTTATTTGCACACTCCTCTTTATGGCCAAGGAGTAGGATCCCAGACACGCTCACCAACCCCCAGCAGCAGTACTGAGAGTTAGTCTGCTGACCAACCAGATCTATATTCTTATAGGTGGATTGGCACTTCCTTTTCCACCTCTGGTATCTCTCTCCACCATATATTCTGTCTACCCCCTCTGACCCTCTATCCCTCTAACTTTATTTATTCTTGGCGGAGCCCTTCCCTCTCCCTCCTTCCCCTCCCCTTCGCTCCACTCTAACACATTTCGCAGTTGTTGGCTGGGCCACCCCGACTCGAGCGGACTCCGTAGAGGTAATAAACAAACACACGGGCCCTGATCCCTCACAATGCCTCACTACGCTCCCCTAGTGTTGAAATGTGTCTCTCTTAACGCTAAAGGCCTTAATGTGCCGGAAAAGCGCTCGCAGGTACTGTCCTCCCTCACCAAGCAAAAGGCCCAATTCATCTTCCTACAGGAGACTCATTTTCGCTCTAATTCCATTCCAAAAATTTCCAATCATATCTACCAAACTGCCTTCCACTCTACTAACCCCATAGCTAAGACAAAAGGAGTCTCCATACTTGTCTCTAAGCAGGCCCCATTTCAGCTCTCAGACTCGCTTGTAGACCCTGAGGGTAGATTTGTATTCATTAAAGGCACCTACGCTTCAAAGCCAATAACATTGGCAAACATTTACGCTCCAAATGAACACCAGGTATCTTTCTTTAGGAAAATAGGTGACCTTCTGACCTCCTTCAAAGAGGGTATTGTGCTACTAGGAGGGGACTTCAATGTACCCCTCAACCCAAACCTTGATACCTCCTCAGGTACCTCAATGCTATCCTACCGAGCCCTGAGACAAATTAAATTAGAACTTCAAGGGCTTGCACTACACGACACATGGCGCACAATGTTCCCCTCTATGAAGGACTACACTTTCTACTCTATCCCTTTTCAAAAATATTCACGACTGGACTATCTTTTTCTATCCCAATCTGACTTAACCTACCTCACACAGGCCACGATCGATCCTATGTTCCTATCTGACCACCACCCTATTTCAGTTACCCTGACCTTCCCAGACTCGACACCTAAAACGAAAACATGGAGACTCAACTCCTCCCTACTAAAAGACACAGAATTCACCTCACGCCTGACAGCAAGTATTGATACATATTTTAGGGAGAACTCTACCCCAGATATATCCCCGACCACTTTGTGGGAAGCCCACAAATGTGTGATCAGGGGGGAGCTGATGGCCCAGGCTGCGAAAATTAAAAGGTCACAGCAGGCCACCATAGATAAGCTGATCGCTGATATCAGACGTCTGGAGTCTACACATAAACAATCTCATTCCCAGCAGACACTGCAGGAACTGATGCACTCGCGCTCAACGTTATTAGAAGAACTAGGTAAACGCACCAGACGCCAGTATGTTCTCCACCAACGAATCTTTTACGAGCAAGGCAAAAAGTGTGGCAGATTACTGGCCAGAGCAGTACGTACTTCTAGACCGTCTAACACAATTCACCACATACAGACCCAACAGGACACTTCACTAAAAATGAAGATATAGCCCATGAATTCGAACAATATTACAAAAATCTATATAATCTTAAGACCCCCATTACAAACCCAGAACAAGCATTAAATAGAACGCAAGAGATAAAGACCTTCTTGACCCAGTATGGCCCACAACCAATCTCACAAAAACAGGCAGAAGAATTAGAGCTACCCCTCTCGATTGAAGAACTGCAGACCGTCATGCGTCAGATGAAACCAGGTAAAAGCCCAGGCCCAGATGGGTTCACCCTACAATATTATAAATGTTTCGCCCAGTCCCTAGCCCCAAAAATGTTATCAGCCTTTAATTCTCTAGCGAACCCCACGATGAGCGTAGGACGCATGTTGGAGGCACACATAACAGTAATCCCTAAGGAGGGGAAGGACAGGACACGAGTACAAAATTACAGACCTATTTCACTGCTCAATGTGGACATCAAGATTTATGCCAAAATCTTGGCCAACAGAATGTCCACTTTCTTGCCAAACCTTATCTCACTAGACCAGGTGGGTTTTGTCCCTGGACGAGAGGCCAGGGACAACACCATTAGAGCATTGAATATCCACCACTGGCTCACGACCACAAAAACCCGAGGGTTCTTTCTGTCTTTAGACGCTGAGAAGGCATTCGACAGAGTGGCCTGGGACTACATGGAGGAGGTCCTGAAGAGGATCGGTCTTCACCCACGCATGCTGTCCTACATCTCTGCACTATACTCGAATCCGAGTGCAGCTGTAAGAGTGAATGGCCACCTGTCGAACGCCTTCCCCATAAGAAACGGTACGCGACAAGGCTGCCCCCTTTCACCTTTAATTTTTGTACTCTCCCTGGAACCCCTTCTTAATAGAATAAGAGACAATTCTGACATTACAGGTGTGACAATTCGGGGGAAGGAGTATAAGGTATCTGCCTTTGCAGATGATGTTCTACTCTCCCTGACTTCTCCGACCATCTCCATACCTAACTTACTCAAAGACATAGAGCACTTTGGAACCCTATCACATCTGAAGATTAATTATGCCAAATCCCAAGCCTTAAATATCACTCTTACAACACAAGAGCTTACACACTGCCAATCTTCCTTTCCATTCCAGTGGAACCAACAGGAAATAACCTATCTAGGCATCCAACTCACCACTAAATTGGAGGACATATACAAGGCCAACTTCCTTAAGGTCTTAAAGAAAGCACAAACTGACCTAAAAGCTTGGGGGAACCTCAATGTCTCCTGGTTTGGTCGCTCCGCTCTTCTAAAAATGATAACTTTACCAAGATTTCTTTATATTATTCAGTGCCTACCCATCCACCTACCAGCATCCTTCTTTGCAACATACAGGAAGATGTGCACACTATTTCTATGGAAAGGCTCCCCCCCACGCATCAAATACACTAGACTTACGCGACCTAAACTGGACGGAGGTATTGGACTTCCAGACCTCCACAAATACTCCCTTGCGAGCCACCTTGCCCGAATCGTGGACTGGAATGTCCATGAGCCAGGTAAGCTTTGGGTCACCCTGGAAAAATCGATCTCCCAACTCCCGCTGGAGTCTCTTCCCTGGATCTCCCCAAAACAGGTGCCACAGGAGACTTTGACACATCCCCTCATCTCAGCTTCGCTAAGATCCTTTAGACGAACAAGCAGAATTAGACCAATCTCCTCTGTTCCTGGCCCATTAACCCCCCTGAGAGGCAACCCTGAGTTCACCCCGGGGCTCTCCCCATCCTTTCTAAACCAGACATGGCCACACGACAGAATGTTAGCCTATCAGTTCTATGCAGAAAAGACCCCAAGAACGTATGAGAACTTAGTTGACTCATCCCCTCTCAAATCCTTCCCCTTCTGGACATACCGACAGATAAGACACTTTCTATCATCTCAAGGAACGACACTGACTTGGACTAGACAATTAACCTCATTTGAGGAACTGTGCACCAAAACCTCCCCACAAAGGCACCTAATCTCGTACATGTACAACATACTAGTAGAAGATACCTCTTGCATTCCAGATTCCGCACAAACAAAATGGGAAGCAGACCTCCAGATGACCTTCACGGAGGAGGAATGGTCACATATCAACGAATGTATACACAAGGGCTCCCTTAATGTAGCCATTCAGGAGAATGGCTACAAAATTCAAACACGTTGGTATAGGACTCCCTCGCTTTTACATAAATTCTCGCCAACCATCCCAGATACCTGCTGGAGATGCGGGAATGCAAAGGGTACAATGCTACACATTTGGTGGAACTGCGAATCCATACAGCCTTTCTGGAAAGAGGTCCACGACCTCATCACACATATCACAACTTACACTCTGACATACTCCCCAGCCCAATACCTTCTACATCACACTCACCTGACTAGAAATGAGTACTTTAAATCTTTAGCTATGCACTTGGTGAACGCAGCCAAACTGTGTATCCCAACACACTGGAGATCCACCTCTACTCCCACGATTGGAGAGTGGTTTCGGAGGATCTCCAAGATAGAAGAAATGGAGGAACTGGTGCACATATCACAAGAGAGAATCCAGAAATACACGACCACATGGGCCTGTTGGACACATTTCAAATTCTCTCAACGTTATGGCTTGTACAGCCCCTGAATACTCTTTTGATTAGACTACCAAGAAGTAAAAATAGTCCGGCTCGAGTCGGGGCGCCCATACCAAATGGAGGAGGCTAGATGGACTGAGCACTCTGTCGCCACTTTCCCCTCCAAACTCCACTATTTTCCCTTTCCCCAACCCGCCATTCTTCTTTTTCTTCTTCTTTACTTTTCCTCCATATCTTATACACACTCCTTTGTGTCCCCCCCTTTTTTCTTATTTTTTTTTATTTAAGATTTTTAATGTAGTGAAGGGGCCATAAGATAAATTTATATGCATACCCCACCAAAGGTCATGTACTAAGTCACTCAAATCTGTCGATAACTAATATAACCCCCGAATTGACATTTTCATCTCTGTATCTATGTAAAATATTTTGTTTGAGATCATTGTGACAAAATTTTCTATATGATACCCTTGCTACTGTACAAGATATTATTTTGTATACTTTTTTTTCAATAAAAACTATTATGGAAAAAAAAAAAAATACTGGCTTCCTGTCTGGTGTGGCGCGCCCTCAGAAGAAGTCCAGGATAGGACGAAACGTCAGGGACGTGACACACCGGAAGTGACGCGTTGCGCTCCATTGACCGAGGAATCAGGAAGCGCACAGCTGTAACTACACACGGTGAGCGCTCCTGTCATCCCTGTCGGATTAAAGGACGCAACAGGCACAGTGCACTTAATTTTCTTTGCTCTTATTGAATGATCATCTGGTACGCATGTTTTTAAAGGGAAATGTTTAGATGTTTTAATAAAAGTGTTTAGCGGTATCACACTATGTGGACATTTATTTCTCCCACATATTGCATTGGAACTACCGAGAATTAGACTGACATCTGGTGATCGTTTGGAGAATGGTGCAGACCAACTAATACTAATCAAGGCTCATATTGATTCAATCTCTGGTGAGTGAGTTTTTCATTGGGGATCCCAGCACGTGGTGTATCGCTTGGTGAATGGACTAACTACTCTCACAGAACACGAGATTATGGACTAGGGGGATGTATATCATCTTTTTATCATCTGTTTCCTGGCTTTGCACTTTATGAACTTGATTGGAAAAAAGGATCCTAATAATTGGGGTCACACAGCGCTGCTGCAATACTGAAGGAATGCTATTGACTTAACTGACTCACCTGTTGCATCTGCTCCTGACGAGTGGAGACAATTCCACGAAACGCGTAGAGCTATTGGATGCTGCAGAGACACACACTACGCTTTGACGATGTTATAACATGAACCCAACATTTGTAGATTCCTTTTATGTGATTATTAACACAGGTGCCGAGCATGCTGCGTTTAGCATTTTAAGACCAGATTGCTGTCATATACCATTCATCAACCTCATGAATTTATCCTACTTATGTTTATATTTATATACTTTGTATCACTGTGTCTATACCTTGTGCTTTTATGTATATATGAAATTACCATATTTACCTTGTTATGAATAAAATTGTATATTTATATCATCACCTCCGCAGTTCAGCCGCTTCATTTAAAGTCCCATTTCCCTCTCGATTAGAACTGACTGACTATTGCCTATATATATAGTACTTATTATTCAAGCGGCTGCTATTTATTTATTCATATGTTCAATTTTATATATATTTGCTATATATACTGTTGGTTATATTGTTCTAAGCGCGGAGCATTGTTGTGAATAGGGCGGGTACATACAACATTCATCTTGACTATATATATATATACACAGTGCCTTGCAAAAGTATTCGGCCCCCTTAAACTTTTCAACCTTTTGCCACATTTCAGGCTTCAAACATAAAGATATAAAATTTTAATTTTTTGTGAAGAATCACCAACAAGTGGGACACAATTGTGAAGTGGAAGGAAATCTATTGGATATTTTAAACTTTTTTAGCAAATAAAAAACTGGAAAGTGGTGCAAAATTATTCGGCCCCTTTACTTTCAGTGCAGCAAACTCACTCCAGAAGTTCAGCGAGGATCTCTGAATGATCCAATGTTGTCCTAAATGACTGATGGTGATAAATAGAATCCACCTGTGTGTAATCAAGTCTCTGTATAAATGCACCTGCTCTGTGATAGTCTCAGGGTTCTGTTGAAAGCGCAGAGAGCATCATGAAGACCAAGGAACACACCAGGCAGGTCCCTAATACTGTTGTGGAGAAGTTTAAAGCCAGATTTGGATACAAAAAGATTTCCCAAGCTTTAAACATCCCAAGGAGCACTGTGCAAGCGATCATTTTGAAATGGAAGGAGTATCAGACCACTGCAAATCTACCAAGACCTGGCTGTCCCTCTAAACTTTCAGCTCAGACAAGGAGAAGACTGATCAGAGATGCAGCCAAGAGGCCCATGATCACTCTGGATGAACTGCAGAGAACTACAGCTGAGGTGGGAGAGTCTGTCCATAGGACAACAATCAGTCGTACACTGCACAAATCTGGCCTTTATGGAAGAGTGGCAAGAAGAAAGCCATTTCTCAAAGATATCCATAAAAAGTCTCGTCTAAAGTTTGCCACAAGCCACCTGGGAGACACACCAAACATGTGGAAGAAGGTGCTCTGGTCCGATGAAACCAAAATCCAACTTTTTGGCCACAATGCAAAACGATATGTTTGGCGTAAAAGCAACACAGCTCATCACACTCAACACACCATCCCCACTGTCAAACATGGTGGTGGCAGCATCATGGTTTGGGCCTGCTTTTCTTCAGCAGGGACAGGGAAGATGGTTAAAATTGAGGGGAAGATGGATGCAGCCAAATACAGGACCATTCTGGATGAAAACCTGTTGGAGTCTGCAAAAGACCTGAAACTGGGACGGAGATTTATCTTCCAACAAGACAATGATCCCAAACATACAGCAAAATCTACAAAGGAATGGTCCACAAATAAACGTATCCAGGTGTTAGAATGGCCAAGTCAAAGTCCAGACCTGAATCCAATCGAGAATCTGTGGAAAGAGCTGAAAACTGCTGTTCACAAACGCTCTCCATCCAACCTCACTGAGCTCGAGCTGTTTTGCAAGGAAGAATGGGCAAGAATTTCAGTCTCTCGATGTGCAAAACTGATAGAGACATACCCCAAGCGACTTGCAGCTGTAATCGCAGCAAAAGGTGGCTCTACAAAGTATTAACGCAAGGGGGCCGAATAATTTTGCACGCCCCACTTTTCATTTTTTTATTAGTTAAAAAAGTTTCAACAATCCAATAGATTTCGTTCCACTTCACAATTGTGTCCCACTTGTTGGTGATTCTTCACAAAAAATAAAAATTTTATATCTTTATGTTTGAAGCCTGAAATGTGGCAAAAGGTTGAAAAGTTCAAGGGGGCCGAATATTTTCGCAAGGCACTGTATATATATATATATATATATATATATATATATACATATATACATATATACATGCACTGTATCCAGTTATATATATATACACACTAGAGGTCGACCGATATGGGTTTTTCTCTGGCCGATGCCGATATTTAGAAATCGCGGTGGCCGATGGCAGATATATGATGTCGATTTTTTGGGGCCGATAGGTTAGGCCGATTTTTTTTTTTTTTTCCCTTCATCTCATAAAATCTAACAGTTGGACCCCTTTCACACTGGGGCGTTTTTCAGGCACTTTCGGGCTAAAAATAGCTCCTGGAAAGTGCCTGCAAAATGGCTATCCCGAGTGCTTTCACACTGAGGCGATGCGCTGGCAGGATGTTTAAAAAAGTCCTGCAAGCAGCATCTTTGGAGCGGTGTATACCGCTGCTCCACCACTCCTGCCCATTGAAATGAATGTGCACCACTGCCGAAGCGCCTGCAAACCGTTTCGGCAGCGGCGCTTCAAGGGCGCATTTAACCTCTTCCTCAGCCGCTAGCTGGATTATAAGCGCCCCGCTAGCAGCCGAATGGCGCCGCTAAAATGATGGAAAAGCGCCGCTAAAACTAGCAGCATTTTACTGTCAACGCCTGCCCGCTCCAGTGTGAAAGCAGCCTTAATTAATAAGTGATAGACACATTTTTTACATTTAAACATTTATTAACCACTTCCCGCCCGGCCTATAGCGGATTGACGGCCGGGCGGTGGTTGTGTTATCCTGACTGGGCGTCATATGACGTCCTTCAGGATAACATGCCGCCGCGCGCCCGCAGGGGCGCGCATCGCGGCGATCGGTGGATCGGTGTGTCAGTCTGACACACCGCTACACCGATCTTGGTAAAGAGCCTCCGGCGGAGGCTCTTTACCACGTGATCAGCCGTGTCCAATCACGGCTGATCACGCTGTCAATAGGAAGAGCCGTTGATCGGCTCTTCCTCACTCGCGTCTGACAGACGCAATTAGAGGAGAGCCGATCGGCGGCTCTCCTGGCAGGGGGGGTCTGCGCTGATTGTTTATCAGCGCAGCCCCCCCGCAGATCACCACACTGGACCACCAGGGATCGCCACTAGGACCACCAGGGAAGGGAAACATGTGGATGGCCAGGTATGTACCCCATGGCCATCCACATGTGCCCAGTCAGTGCCAAATCTGTGCCAATCAGTGCCCACAAATGGGCACTGATTGGCACAATTATGTTGCAGTGATGCCCAGCAATGTCACACTTAGGGGCATCACTGCCATCAATCAGAATCATCAGTGCCACCCATCAGTGTCCATCGGTGCCACCTGTCAGTGCCCATCTGTGCCCATCTGTGCCCACCTATCAGTGCCCATCCGTGCCCATCTGTGCCAACTATCAGTGCCACCCATAACTACCCATCAACGCCACCTACGAGTGCCCATTAATGCCACCTACAAGTGCCCATCAGTGCCGCCTATCAGTGCCCATCGGTGCCACCTATCAGTGCCCATCAGTGCCACCTACCAGTGCCACCTATCAGTGCGCATCAGTGCCACCTATCAGTGCCCATCATCAGTGCCCGTCAGTGCCACCTCATCAGTGCCACCTCATTGGTGCCACCTCATCGGTGCCCATCAGTGCCGCCGTATCAGTGCCCGTCAGTGCAGCCATATCAGTGCCCGTCATTGAAGAAGAAAACGTACTCATTTACAAAAAATTTTAACAGAAACAAAGAAAAACGTGCTTTTTTTCAAAATTTTCTGTCTTTTTTTATTTGTTGCGCAAAAAATAAAAACCGCAGAGGGGATCAAATACCAACAAAAGAAAGCTCTATTTGTGGGAACAAAATGATAAAAAATTTGTTTGGGTACAGTGTGGCATGACCGCGCAATTGTCATTCAAATTGTGACAGCGCTGAAAGCTGAAAATTGGGCTGGGCGGGAAGGTGTCTAAGTGCCTGGTATTGAAGTGGTTAAACAAAACAAACCTCCAATCAGTTCACTTGTATGTATAATTTAGATTAAAAAAAAAAACCTATATCTTACATATTAAATACACAAAAACAGGTAATCATAACTTTTGGATGAAAAAAAATGGGCTAACTTTGCTACTTAGTTTTTTTTTTTTAAATTCATTAGTGTATTTTTTCAAAAATAATTGCGTTTGAAAGACCGCTGCGCAAATACCGTGTGACATAAAATATTGCAACAACCACTATTTTATTCCCTAGGGTCTCTGCTAAAATATATATATATATATATATATATATATATATATATATATATATATATATATAATATGTTTGGGGGTTCTCAGTGAATTTCTAGCAGAAAATACAGGATTTTTTACTTGTAAGCAACAAGTGTCAGAAAAGATTTAGTTTTTAAATGGTTAAACTGAGAACTCCTCCACATGGAGTTCAGCTTATTGACAAGTGGAAACATTGTATCTTTTTAGCTTCTTTTCTCAGACTTGGCAGGCTGCCCAGAGAGGAGAGAAGTCTCCACAGAAGACCTCGGGCAACTTGCATTGACTTCTATGTCGCACTGAAGTTATAATCGGCCTTTTTTATCAGCACAATCGGTCGATGCCGATTAATTAAAAACACCAAATATCGGCCGATATATCGGTCGACCTCTAATATATACACACACATTCCGGCTTTGCATGTATATGTGTGTGTATATATATATATATATACATACACTGTATCCAGTTTAGTTAGATCTCACTTCAGACCGTTCCTGGTGTACTGTTTCTAATATACTTCAGGCAGGCAGTTGATTCAGTTAGCTGCAGTGTATTTAGTATATATATATATATATATATATATATATATATATATATATATATATCCCTTCTTTCCTTCTTTGTGTATATATATACACACACACACACACACACACACACACACACACACTGTATCCTGTGTAGCTAGATCTGACTGCAGGCCATTTCTGGTGTACGTATTCAAATACACTTGGAGGTAGGCAGGGCAGGCAGGTTATTCAGTGATCTGCAGTGTATAAAATATATATACTGTCTCCAGGAGCATGCACGGGCTCTGGAAGATGGACGTGTAGTCTCAGAGCTCCGTCACGTACCGCTGATATTAAAATGGATCTGCAGTCCCTGGGCACCCGCATTGACACTATAGAAACCAAAATGGACGCCACAATAGCCTGCACAAACCAGAACACTGACCGTACACAGGACCTTCATAAACAACTGGACGCTGCCATGAACAAAAGTGATGACCTTGAGAACAGGTCTAGAAGGTACAACTTTAGAATCAGGGGCTTACCCGAATCTATTACAGATATACCAGCTGCGGTTCACTCCCTTATCAAAGATCTTATTCCAGATATCCACTCCCCCAGACTGGAACTTGATCAAGCCCATAGGGCCTTAGGGCCCCCTGTCTGGACGGACTCCCTCGCAATATCCTTGTCAAACCTCACTTCTATACAGTGAAAGAAGAAGTCATGAAAAACCCGATCCAAATTTTTGCAGAACATCAAATATTGGTGGCTGTTTCCCTTCAGTCTTAAATTTGATGTCAACAACAAGTCATACAGATTCTCCACGTTTCCTGAAGGGGAACACCTTCTACAGAAGTTGGGCATAATTTCTGATGCAAACCTCTTCATCTGGCTCTGCAAAACGCCCTTCCCCAGCCAGCCCACTTATCACTGTCTGGCAAAAACCCAAATTCAAAAAAGCTAAGGAAGGCCTACTCACCTGAACTGGATGATATCCCTTCCAATCCTTCATCTCCTATTGATCTAAGATGCGTTCCTGAGATCTTAGTGATTCCTTGGCTGATTGCTTCTTTATTCCCACATACACCATGGAATATCGCTCATACTCAGGGGCGGACTGACCATTGAGCGATTAGGGCACTGCCCGAGGGCCCTGGGCCACTAGGGGGCCCCATCAGGGTTGCCAGCCTCAGTAAAACCAGGGACAGTATGTATAAATCTGTGTTTTTTTTACATCTGTCTGTGGGGCCCCATAATCTCCTATTGCCCGGGGGCCCCATAATCTCCTATTGCCCAGGGGCCCCATGAGTTATCAGTCCGCCCCTGCTCATACTCCTAAGGACGTCCCTGTTTCGCCACTTTGCAAGGCCGGTTCCTTACACACTGGAGCAGTGACTTCTTCACCAAGGAGACTGCCCTCGCACTGATCTACCCTACATAGTCTTTATGAACCACGGGATCTCCCCGGATTACATCTGCATGACTATGTATGTGCAATCCTGTTGGCCCTACCTTTACATGACTATATATACCTATGCAGGCTCACGAACTTCCCCTATGTACCTGCAGGACTCGCCTAGTCAGTGCTCTGCTCACCCCCCCAGGACTTTGGCTGATATATTCCATGGTCACCAAACTTTTATCCTTCAGGGACTCTAACGGGTTCTTAGCCCAAGCTCTTATTACTAGGCCTGCATCCCTCTTCCTTCATCCCCGCTCCCTTCATCCCCTTTACCTCCCCCTTCCCTCTTAGGGCAAAACCACATTCCCCTCCTCCAATCTCATGTTCTCACTGTACCTCCCAGAAGAAGGTTCCCATGTGTGTTTTTTTGCATTTACTTTTCAAGAAGTTATGTTGATGCCATCACCGTTGCATCTTATATTGATTTACCATATGGGAGTGCGATGACTGGAGCGGTGTACATGCACCTCCTCCTGACCCCGGAGACGTGGAACTTTTCTCGCTAATGGCCAAGATTACCCCTCCTTTTTGAGGGACTTCTCTCCGCATTACCTCTATTTTCTTGTACTAATCTTTCTTTCTCCCTAGTGACCCGGATGAAATTGCACCTCTCCTGGCTTCCGGCCTATCACGCATTGAATTGTCGCGAAATACCTCTCCTGGCCTTTTCTCCTACACTGCTCCATGGCTGATTCTATCACACCAAACCCTCCCCTGCGCATTGCCTCACACAATGTCCAGGGGTTGAACTCGCCAGTCAAACGCAGAAAGATCTTTCAGTATTATCATACCCAAAAAATAGATATATTGTTTCTCCAAGAAACGCACTTTCCAAGCACCTATACCCCCTCATATATTCATCCCAAATTCCCTAAATTTTATCTTGCTAGTGCAGACACAAAAACAAAAGGGGTAGCGATATTCTTCTCTTATACCTGCCAGTTCTCATTTATTTCAGAGTTCAAAGATCCTGACGGCAGATTCCTACTGGTGAAGGGCCTCATTACTACTGTATATTCCCTAATATCATATTATGCACCGAACAGAGGTCAATCCCAATTCTTTTCATCTCTATTCTGCTCTTTAAATCCGCTAACTGAAGGCACCGTCATATACGGGGGAGATTCTAATATAGCCTTTGATACGGGGTTAGATAAAACCCACCCCATGGGTTGGGGAAACATGCGTCCCACCAGGCAGAGCCTTAAAGTGGCTAGACTAATTTACCAACAAGGACTGGTGGATGTTTGGAGGGAAGTTAACCCGACTGTACGAGACTACACCCATTATTCTAAACCTCACAATTCTTTTGCCAGAATTGATCACTTCTTCATCTCCTCGTCCAACATCCCAGCAGTAACTAAATCCTACATAAAAGACTCTGCCTGGTCTGACCACTCGCTCCTCTTTCTAATAATGGATCGCCCTGGGGACAGAACAAACGTTTCATCTGGAGGTTGAACGCCTCAATCCTTAGTAAACCGACCCATGTTCTTGAGATAGAAAGAAATATTCAGGAATACTTCCTTTTGAATGATGTAGAGGATGTCTCCACAATTTCACTGTGGCCAGCTCATAAAGCTATGATTAGAGGAAAACTCATTCAAATGGCATTTCGACTGCGTAAAATGAGGAAGGCTGACATAGAGAAGTTGGAGATAGAATTCCTACGCCTTACCAAACAACGTAAACAAAACCCTGCTTCAGTATTGATAGAGAAAATAGACACTGCACGCACAGCTTTGAATTTAGCTCTAACCGCTATAGCTGAAAAAAGCTTATGTTGGAGTGGAGCCGCTTTTATCACCAGAGAGACAAGGTTGGATCTATGTTGGCTGCCAGATTGACTCCTAGATTAAAAACACACACCTTACCTAAAATCAAGATTGGGAGTAACGCTCTCTCCCAAAACCCTCAAAAAATCATGGAAACTTTCCATGACTATTACAAGAAACTATATAGTGAGGGAAAGGCTATCCAGGATACCTCCCTTATTTCCTTTCTTAGCTCCATTAAAATCCCCAAGCTCAAGGACCGTCACAAGGATAGGCTAGAGGAACCAATATCGGCTGTAGAAGTGTCACAGGTTATCAAAAATTTAAAAGACCACTCTGCTCCCGGCCCGGATGGCTTCTCGGTGCCATATTAGAAACATTTTACCACTGCCTTAGCTCCATACTTAGCCCTGTTTTTTAACCAGATGCGTACAGGGTCCCAGCTTGATATGTCCCTAAACTCCGCCTTTATCACCGTGATTCCCAAACTGAGCAAAGACACTAGCTTAGTCTCTAACTATCGCCCCATTTCTTTAATAAATAACGACCTCAAAATACTGACTAAAATTATGGCAGACCGCATTGCCTTATTCATTAGTCTTTATGTCCACAAGGACCAAGTAGGTTTTATACCGAGATGCCAGGGCCCTGACCAAATCCGTAGAGCAATTGACATCATCTCCCTTCTGAGGTCCGGATGGGACGGTAATCCTCCCCAAACAGGCTTTCTGCTATCACTGGACCTCCAGAAGGCATTTGACTCAGTCTCTTGGTCATTCCTTATACCAATATTGCACCACTGGGGATTTTGGCAAACCTTTTTGAACATGATAGGGTCCCTCTATTCGAATCCTGAGGCGCAAATTCGTCTACAGGGATACTATTCTGACTCCTTCCCGATCCGAAAAGGAACCCGGCAGGGTTGTCCCCTGTCCCCTCGGATCACCCGGACATTCATGGGGTGCAGTGCGGCTCGCAAACTCACAAGTGTGCCCTCTTTGCCGACGATATCCTACTCTTTGTCACTGACCCATTGATCTCGCTACCTAACATTTGCAAGCTATTAGATAACTTCAGTGCAGTTGCGGGACTCAAGGTTAACTACTCCAAATCTACGGCGTTAAATGTCAACATACCAGAACACCTAAGTTGCATGCCTAAAGGAAAATTTCCGATTTGAATGGCACGATTCATGTATTCCCTACTTGGGGGTCAATCTGGCAGCCTCAATGGACTGCTTATATGAGATTAACTTCCCTTCTATGTATCGCAAACTAGCGGAAGACCTCGTACATTGGGGTAAATTAGGTCTTTCTTGGTTAGGCAGAGTGAATTCTATAAAAATGAATCTATTACCACGCATCCTTTATCTATTTAGGGCACTCCCAATCCCGATTCGTATGGACCAACTTAGGAAATTCCAGCCTAAAATCCTCCGATTTATATGGGGTGCAAAAGGATATAGAATTGCCAAGGGGACCTTATACCGAACAAGACATAGGGGTGGAATAGGCCTTCCGAATCTTGTCTGGTATCACCAAGCTGCCCAACTGGCCCAACTTTCGATCATTTATTCCAAGTCGGCACATCCGGATTGGGTTCACATGGAAAGGCAAGCAATCCCTAACTACACACTGGACTACCTTCTGTGGTGCTCACCTAAATCGAGACCCGGAATCATGGCACCGACATTATCCCACTCACTAGTAACATGGGACTTCCTCAAAAACAACCCTCACTTAATCTCCAAATGGAGGTCACTCTCTCACCTCTTTCGCCACCCTCTCTCCCCCTCAGGTGTGAACATAAGAGCATTTAAATGATGGCTCGATAAGGGGCTCTATAGGATTGGACATTTTGTTAACCCATCGGGTCCCCTTACATTTACACACTGTGTGAGCAAACTTGAAATGCCAACAACTGAAAGATTCTGTCTCCATCAAATCTTACACTTTATCCAAAAATCATGGATCACAAAACCCGACCCACTAACTATCACAGATTACGAGTGATGGTGTGGACAAGCCACGGAGCAGAGGGGGGTAATATCAGTGATCTACCAGGCCCTTGCTAGGGTGGATTCAAAGACCCCCTTCATGCTGGAATGGGAGAAAGATCTGGGACAATCTTCTAGCTTGGTTGACTGGCACAGGGCATCTTTCTCAGCCTCCCAAGGGATATTTAATATGGTGCTAATTGAAGTGAACCTGAAAGTTTTAATGAGATGGTATCTCGTCCCACTGAAATTGGCTAAAATGTATCCGTCTTCCTCCCCCCTGTGCTTCCGTAAATTGCGGACACAGGGTCAATGCTACATATATGGTGGGATTGCCCCAAGATCAGAGGGGTATGGAACAAAATTTTCCACGTACGTCCGAAAATTACGGGCATTCCCGTTCCGCAGTTTCCCCAATTAGCGCTCCTCAATTTCCCAACAGCAGGCGCCTCCAAACTCATGCACCGCCTTATTATGCTTATCTTCCTAGGAACCAAAATAACAATCGCTAGAGCCTGGAAACAACCTCGCGTCTCATTCAATGCGATTAAAAGGAAAATCTCATGGATTATGGCCCAGGAAAAAACGACCAGCATTTTACTAGACACCAGTAAGAAATTTGAAGCTATTTGGGAACCATGGGCCCAATATGCGCAGATTCAACTCTCCCCATCATATGGCCTACGCCTCTGGGGTAGGGGCGATTTTCATTTGGTCACTAGGCTCTCCTTTCTTCTCTGATCCTCTCTCCTCCTCTTTCCTTTCTTTTCCTACCTCTCTTCTCTACTACTAAGTTCCATAGTCCTTCTGTCTTCACAAGGGCTTACATTACAACATAACAGCCTTTCTTTCTATGGGCATGCATGCAAGCTACTGCGTACAGATCCATAGAAGGGAAACATATGAACGTCTGCAAGTCAAAGCTTCTGTAACACACTCCATCGTTCTGGATGCTCGCCTATAGTCAACAGCTGGGGTTTCCACTTTTCTGCTGTCCCTTCCCACGTAGACTTGGGACGATACACGCTAGAGCATAAGCTTGCCACACTCTCAAACAGCAGACAAAGTGTTTCTCCCGTACTCGTGGTCACACTTTGCCCTAAGTCTTTACACGTTCAAACTTTTATATGACATGCCTAAGTTACGTTTGGTTTTATTGATCTACTGATACACACTTCTACGGTTTTTATAACTTAAAATGTGGGTTGCGCGGTTTACCCCTCTCTCCGGGACACAGTTAGTACCCATTTGGGGTGTCTGGAGTTAGGGGGCCCCCGACCCACCTTCAAAATTATATACTTGGGAATAGGCCACGAGTCTTTTCTCTTGAAAATTGTTTTGTTAGTTTTTGTTGTACTATGGATTTAATCATTTAATATTCCAATGTATGATTGACTGTACCACTGTCATTTTATACCTTCTGGAAAAAAATTAATAAAAACTATTGAAAATAAAATATATATACTCTGTCTCCTACATATATATCCACTGCATTCTAGTCTATCCAAGCCTATATTTGACTGCAGGTCATTGCTGGTGTAGGTTTTCAAATACACTTTCAGGCAGGCAGGCAGGCAGGTGATTCAGTGATCTGCAGTGCAATAAATATATATACAGTCTCCGACATAGATATAGATATATATATATATATATATATATATATATATATATATATATATATCCACTGTATTCCAGTCTAGTCAAGCCTATATCTGTCTGCAGGCCATTGCTGGTGTATGTTTTCAAATACACTTTCAGGCAGGCAGGCAGGTGATTCAGTGATCTGCAGTGTATTAAATATATATATACAGTCTCCAACATATATGTAGCCACGCTTTGCTAAATTCTGTATGTAACGCAGAGGCTTTCTAAAGTCATTTAGTGGGTGGTGTGTTATTCCTTACGTAAGTGAATGGCTCCCTCTGGTGGCCGCTACAACTTTGGCATGAACTTTTCTCTACTTAGCAACAAACAATGATGCGTTGTGGGATTAGTAGTTTAATGAGGAAGTGACTCATATGTTTAAATCAGTCAAGGATCTTCCTACCCACAATGCCCAACTCACCTACCCACAAGGCAAAGCCACAGAACAGCCTGCTGGGTAAGGAAATAAAAGGGACAGGCATTCTCTCTGGGACGCCATTAAAGATCTGCCTGCAGGGAGCTGTGGGTGTGCGATCGGGAGACTGCGGCCTGTGTGGCGCGGAGCGGAATCGTGTGCCCTCTGAGGAGTTCCGGAACACAGTGGGCTGGATCAGCGTGTGGATGGATCGGAGGGCCCAGGATAACCTCGGAAATTTCCTGCATTTCAGCCATCAGAAGGAGTGGTGCGGTGTGGCAGCACCAGCTTGGAGCAGGACTGAGATATCAGAAGTGGAGCATTACAGGCATCTGGGCCTGGTGTGGTGAGCGGGCACTTGCCCAGATCAATATAGTACATTGTTGCTGTGTAAATTAATTCCAGACGACTGGTGAGACCTGTAGTCCCACAGAAGCGATTTCACTTATCCATAGACTGTGTACTGTGAAACCTCAGGGTTTGTCTTCCCTGTACTACAAAGCTAATGTTGAGCTGCATCCTTCATTAAGGAAGAAGTTCTACAGGTGCTTTATATAACCAAGCACACAGTTACCTGCATATCATTTTTACTATAATTTGCTACTTGTTTCCTGGATTACAAATACTGCAGTCTAATAAGCTAGCTGAAGAGGAAGAAGACAAGAGACTTTACTATTGATAATAAAGCATTCTTGCCTTGCTATACATTCTGAGAACTGCATTGCAACCTAGGGGGAGCCCTTGAGTAAATGACATAGATATATGTACTGTATCACACTGCATTGTGCACCGCCAATTTAATGTGTGTATGCTCTGAGGTTGGAGTGGGAAGGTGCCCAATATAAGTGCTTTATCATATGGGGTATTAGTCCCATTTCTTGCCTGTGATCTGCAGTGCATTAAATATATATATACAGTCTCCAACATATATATATATATATATATATATATATATATATATCCACTGCATTCCAGTCTAGCCAAGTCTATATCTGACTGCAGGCCATTGCTGGTGTACATTTTCAAATACACTTTTAGGCAGGCAGGCAGGTGATTCAGTGATCTGCAGTGCATTTTATATATATAGATATATATCTATATATAGATATATATCTATATATATATAAAATAAAATTATAAATATATATATATATATATATATATATATATATATATATATATATATATATATATATATAAAATTATATATATATATATATATATATATATATATATATATATATATATATATATATATATATATATATATATGATAAAGTCTTTATGATCCTAACACACTGTCCATATCACAATAAAGATGGTAAACTGTTGTGTATGTTTCTTTAAAGTTCATCCAATAGGGAATGGCAGTGGAACCGAAGAAAAAACACCAAATTATTGCGCTTACCAGATGTAAGCCTATTATAGGCAGATGGCTTAAACCCAGCCTGGGCCTCTAAACAGATGCGTCTGGACAGATCGAAATGTTCGTACTCGTCACGTGTGCCGGTTCATGGGAATATTTATCCAAAAATAAATAATACACACATAGCGTAATACTGCTAATTATTGCCACACAAAACACCCAATTTGTGAAAAAAAGTGAAAAGAAAGTGTAACACTCAATATAATGTAATCATGAAAAATCATAAATCATCCAAAAGTGATATTGCAGCCAAGGATGATAAGTGAGTGTCATATAATCATGCAAATCAATAGAGCAGGGTGAGTGAGGAAAAGTGACACTTAATAACACCCCTTTAGTTGGGCAAGTTTGAGTGAAAGATAAAACTTTGCCCAATCACCGAAAATAATTAATAGCAGAAAAAAATTGTGATCCAAACACACTATATAGAAAAAGGGGAGAGCCAGAAAAACCCTTATATGCAGCACACCACATGCACAGGCTGCTTACCAAATAGCAATTCATATATATAAGGTAACACACCCAGCGTGTAGATATATTGAAATCACACCAGCGGATTTAGGGGATGTTCTGCTTACCAGACATCCTCATATACAGGCAGATCGGTTGGAGCACCGATGGGCTCCAATCTGGAACGATGTAGATACGTCCTGGCCAATCGTGCCCAAGCTCAGCAAAACATGAGAGGTAGAGAACACCAATAGTGTAATACTGTATGATTCGGTTTATTAAATAAAAGAGTAACACTTACATCAAAAAAGAGTAAAACAGCATAAAATGGAGCCGGCCGGCACTCAAACACACTCCTGTCCTCACAGGACAAACGTGGCGACGTCAGCACGTCCCTCCCAGACGCGTTTCGTCACACGCTGACGTTTTCAATGACGTTCCTCGGATCAGGAGTCAAGGTTCGGATCATTTTCGGATCAACAAAAAAAAATCTCCCCCACTGTAATATCCACAATCTCCCCCACTGTAATAATATATTAGCAGGGTATTGACGGGTATCTTGGCAGGGTATTGGCAGAGTATTGGCACGGTATTGCAGAGTATTGTGAGGGCATTGCAGAGTATTGTGAGGGCATTGCAGAGTATTGTGAGGGCATTGCAGAGTATTGTGAGGGCATTGCAGAGTATTGGCAGGGCAATGCAGAGTATTGTCAGGGCATTGCAGAGTATTGCAGAGTATTGCAGAGTATTGTGAGGGCATTGCAGAGTATTGTGAGGGCATTGCAGAGTTTTGTCAGGGCATTGCAAAGTACACTATACACAGAGCGCACACTATACACAGAGCGCACACTATACACAGAGCGCACACTATACACAGAGCGCACACTATACACAGAGCGATCACTATACACAGAGCGCACACTATACACAGAGCGCACACTATACACAGAGTGATCACTATACACAGAGCGCACACTATACACAGAGCGATCACTATACACAGAGCGCACACTATACACAGAGCGATCACTATACACAGAGCGATCACTATACACAGAGCGCACACTATACACAGAGCGCACACTATACACAGAGCGCACACTATACACAGAGCGCACACTATACACAGAGCGCACACTATACACAGAGCGCACACTATACACAGAGCGATCACTATACACAGAGCGATCACTATACACAGAGCGCACACTATACACAGAGCGATCACTATACACAGAGCGATCACTATACACAGAGCGATCACTATACACAGAGCGCACACTATACACAGAGCGCACACTATACACAGAGTGATCACTATACACAGAGCACACACTATACACAGAGCGATCACTATACACAGAGCGATCACTATACACAGAGCGCACACTATACACAGAGCGCACACTATACACAGAGCACACACTATACACAGAGCGATCACTATACACAGAGCGATCGCTATACACAGAGCGCACACTATACACAGAGCGCACACTATACACAGAGTGATCACTATACACAGAGCACACACTATACACAGAGCGATCACTATACACAGAGCGCACACTATACACAGAGCGCACACTATACACAGAGCGCACACTATACACAGAGCGCACACTATACACAGAGCGCACACTATACACAGAGCGCACACTATACACAGAGCGCACACTATACACAGAGCGCACACTATACACAGAGCGATCACTATACACAGAGCGCACACTATACACAGAGCGCACACTATACACAGAGCGATCACTATACACAGAGCGATCACTATACACAGAGCGATCACTATACACAGAGCGATCACTATACACAGAGCGATCACTATACACAGAGCGATCACTATACACAGAGCGATCACTATACACAGAGCGCACACTATACACAGAGCGCACACTATACACAGAGCGCACACTATACACAGAGCGATCACTATACACAGAGCACACACTATACACAGAGCGCACACTATACACAGAGCGATCACTATACACAGAGCGCACACTATACACAGAGCGCACACTATACACAGAGTGATCACTATACACAGAGCGCACACTATACACAGAGCGCACACTATACACAGAGCGCACACTATACACAGAGTGATCACTATACACAGAGCACACACTATACACAGAGCGATCACTATACACAGAGCGATCACTATACACAGAGCGATCACTATACACAGAGCGCACACTATACACAGAGCGCACACTATACACAGAGCGCACACTATACACAGAGCGCACACTATACACAGAGCGCACACTATACACAGAGTGATCACTATACACAGAGCACACACTATACACAGAGCGCACACTATACACAGAGCGATCACTATACACAGAGCGCACACTATACACAGAGCGATCACTATACACAGAGCGCACACTATACACAGAGCGATCACTATACACAGAGCGATCACTATACACAGAGCGATCACTATACACAGAGCGATCACTATACACAGAGCGATCACTATACACAGAGCGATCACTATACACAGAGCGCACACTATACACAGAGCGCACACTATACACAGAGCGCACACTATACACAGAGCGCACACTATACACAGAGCGCACACTATACACAGAGCGCACACTATACACAGAGCGATCACTATACACAGAGCGATCACTATACACAGAGCGATCACTATACACAGAGCGCACACTATACACAGAGCGCACACTATACACAGAGTGATCACTATACACAGAGCACACACTATACACAGAGCGCACACTATACACAGAGCGCACACTATACACAGAGCGATCACTATACACAGAGCGATCACTATACACAGAGCGCACACTATACACAGAGCGCACACTATACACAGAGCGCACACTATACACAGAGCGCACACTATACACAGAGCGCACACTATACACAGAGTGATCACTATACACAGAGCACACACTATACACAGAGCGCACACTATACACAGAGCGATCACTATACACAGAGCGCACACTATACACAGAGCGATCACTATACACAGAGCGATCACTATACACAGAGCGATCACTATACACAGAGCGCACACTATACACAGAGCGCACACTATACACAGAGCGCACACTATACACAGAGCGCACACTATACACAGAGCGCACACTATACACAGAGCGATCACTATACACAGAGCGATCACTATACACAGAGCGATCACTATACACAGAGCGCACACTATACACAGAGCGCACACTATACACAGAGTGATCACTATACACAGAGCACACACTATACACAGAGCGCACACTATACACAGAGCGCACACTATACACAGAGCGATCACTATACACAGAGCGATCACTATACACAGAGCGCACACTATACACAGAGCGCACACTATACACAGAGCGATCACTATACACAGAGCGATCACTATACACAGAGCGCACACTATACACAGAGCGCACACTATACACAGAGTGATCACTATACACAGAGCACACACTATACACAGAGCGATCACTATACACAGAGCGATCACTATACACAGAGCGCACACTATACACAGAGCGCACACTATACACAGAGCACACACTATACACAGAGCGATCACTATACACAGAGCGATCGCTATACACAGAGCGCACACTATACACAGAGCGCACACTATACACAGAGTGATCACTATACACAGAGCACACACTATACACAGAGCGATCACTATACACAGAGCGCACACTATACACAGAGCGCACACTATACACAGAGCGCACACTATACACAGAGCGCACACTATACACAGAGCGCACACTATACACAGAGCGCACACTATACACAGAGCGCACACTATACACAGAGCGCACACTATACACAGAGCGATCACTATACACAGAGCGCACACTATACACAGAGCGCACACTATACACAGAGCGATCACTATACACAGAGCGATCACTATACACAGAGCGATCACTATACACAGAGCGATCACTATACACAGAGCGATCACTATACACAGAGCGATCACTATACACAGAGCGATCACTATACACAGAGCGCACACTATACACAGAGCGCACACTATACACAGAGCGCACACTATACACAGAGCGATCACTATACACAGAGCACACACTATACACAGAGCGCACACTATACACAGAGCGATCACTATACACAGAGCGCACACTATACACAGAGCGCACACTATACACAGAGTGATCACTATACACAGAGCGCACACTATACACAGAGCGCACACTATACACAGAGCGCACACTATACACAGAGTGATCACTATACACAGAGCACACACTATACACAGAGCGATCACTATACACAGAGCGATCACTATACACAGAGCGATCACTATACACAGAGCGCACACTATACACAGAGCGCACACTATACACAGAGCGCACACTATACACAGAGCGCACACTATACACAGAGCGCACACTATACACAGAGTGATCACTATACACAGAGCACACACTATACACAGAGCGCACACTATACACAGAGCGATCACTATACACAGAGCGCACACTATACACAGAGCGATCACTATACACAGAGCGCACACTATACACAGAGCGATCACTATACACAGAGCGATCACTATACACAGAGCGATCACTATACACAGAGCGATCACTATACACAGAGCGATCACTATACACAGAGCGATCACTATACACAGAGCGCACACTATACACAGAGCGCACACTATACACAGAGCGCACACTATACACAGAGCGCACACTATACACAGAGCGCACACTATACACAGAGCGATCACTATACACAGAGCGATCACTATACACAGAGCGATCACTATACACAGAGCGCACACTATACACAGAGCGCACACTATACACAGAGTGATCACTATACACAGAGCACACACTATACACAGAGCGCACACTATACACAGAGCGCACACTATACACAGAGCGATCACTATACACAGAGCGATCACTATACACAGAGCGCACACTATACACAGAGCGCACACTATACACAGAGCGCACACTATACACAGAGCGCACACTATACACAGAGCGCACACTATACACAGAGTGATCACTATACACAGAGCACACACTATACACAGAGCGCACACTATACACAGAGCGATCACTATACACAGAGCGCACACTATACACAGAGCGATCACTATACACAGAGCGATCACTATACACAGAGCGATCACTATACACAGAGCGATCACTATACACAGAGCGATCACTATACACAGAGCGATCACTATACACAGAGCGCACACTATACACAGAGCGCACACTATACACAGAGCGCACACTATACACAGAGCGCACACTATACACAGAGCGCACACTATACACAGAGCGATCACTATACACAGAGCGATCACTATACACAGAGCGATCACTATACACAGAGCGCACACTATACACAGAGCGCACACTATACACAGAGTGATCACTATACACAGAGCACACACTATACACAGAGCGCACACTATACACAGAGCGCACACTATACACAGAGCGATCACTATACACAGAGCGATCACTATACACAGAGCGCACACTATACACAGAGCGCACACTATACACAGAGTGATCACTATACACAGAGCACACACTATACACAGAGCGCACACTATACACAGAGCGCACACTATACACAGAGTGATCACTATACACAGAGCGATCACTATACACAGAGCGCACACTATACACAGAGCGCACACTATACACAGAGCGCACACTATACACAGAGCGCACACTATACACAGAGCGCACACTATACACAGAGTGATCACTATACACAGAGCACACACTATACACAGAGCGCACACTATACACAGAGCGCACACTATACACAGAGCGCACACTATACACAGAGCGCACACTATACACAGAGTGATCACTATACACAGAGCACACACTATACACAGAGCGCACACTATACACAGAGCGCACACTATACACAGAGCGCACACTATACACAGAGCGCACACTATACACAGAGTGATCACTATACACAGAGCACACACTATACACAGAGCGATCACTATACACAGAGCGATCACTATACACAGAGCGCACACTATACACAGAGCGATCACTATACACAGAGCGATCACTATACACAGAGCACACACTATACACAGAGCGCACACTATACACAGAGCGCACACTATACACAGAGCGCACACTATACACAGAGTGATCACTATACACAGAGCACACACTATACACAGAGCGCACACTATACACAGAGCGATCACTATACACAGAGCGCACACTATACACAGAGCGATCACTATACACAGAGCGATCACTATACACAGAGCACACACTATACACAGAGCGATCACTATACACAGAGCACACACTATACACAGAGCGCACACTATACACAGAGCGCACACTATACACAGAGCGCACACTATACACAGAGTGATCACTATACACAGAGCACACACTATACACAGAGCGCACACTATACACAGAGCGATCACTATACACAGAGCGCACACTATACACAGAGCGCACACTATACACAGAGCGCACACTATACACAGAGCGCACACTATACACAGAGCGCACACTATACACAGAGCGCACACTATACACAGAGCGATCACTATACACAGAGCGATCACTATACACAGAGCGATCACTATACACAGAGCGATCACTATACACAGAGCGATCACTATACACAGAGCGCACACTATACACAGAGCGCACACTATACACAGAGCGATCACTATACACAGAGCGCACACTATACACAGAGCGATCACTATACACAGAGCGCACACTATACACAGAGCGATCACTATACACAGAGCGATCACTATACACAGAGCGCACACTATACACAGAGCGATCACTATACACAGAGCGCACACTATACACAGAGCGATCACTATACACAGAGCGCACACTATACACAAAGGTGGAGGGGATCCAGCATCACTCACATTAGTTATATTAGCACCTGAGTCAGTGAGGAGGAATTATCCTGTAATGTGATGGAGTTGGCATGTTGTTGGCATGTTGTTGGCATGTTGTTGGCATGTTGTTGGCATGTTATTCTCACCCTCACCCACAGACCATCTTCTCTCTCCCCATACAGTTAATGTTTGGAACGTCTTCACTGTCTGAATGTCGTTTTTGACACATTTTACCCATCCTCTTCTTGTCATAGTCAAGTAGAGTCCCACACAGTAGCTCCCTGTCATGATTTACTGCAGAAGAGATGTCCAGGCTCCAGCCCAAGCAGTCTGCCAGGAGGGGGGAGGGGCAAAGAACATCAGCATCACAGACAGACTGTCAGTGCTCTGATATCAGCCAATCACAAACCAGCTGATATCAGAACTGCAAAAATGCAGTGTAATACAGAGCATAGCTGGCCGTCCTTACTGGAGCTTGTTCCTGTTCCTCCATCCCCCGCACCAACCGGTCCGCACGCCGGTCCAACACACAGCAGCATAGCGAGTGATGGCCAGAAAACCTGAACTGACGCCCGCAAAAAGCACCATCCCCCGGTCCCCGCCAATCAAACACAGACAAGGAGCCAAAGGGACAAATGAGTGTAGAGTGGGGAGTGTTCGGGGGCGCATCGTTTGTGCCCTGCACACGCCCTAAACACGGGCAAATCAGCTTCCCATAGACAGCCATGTGTCCGGCGCCTGGTCACTCTTCAAAGTGACCTTTTATTTTGTTTTTTATGAGAATAGCTTGGGGGGGGGGGGGGGCTTCAGGCGTTGTTTGTTGTTCAGAAGCAGCTTGACAAGAGGAATAAGACATTTGAAGACCATGTTCAGGATCCGTCTTGATGCTCTGACTCCAGCCTCAGTCCACTCCTTGTGAAAGTCCCCAACACTTTTCAATGGCCTTTTCCTGGCAATCCTCTCCAGGCTGCCGTCATCCCTGCTGCTTTCCCTTCCACATCACTTTCTATTAATGTGCTTTCACACCTCCCAACTTTTTAAAATGGGAATGAGGGACATTTATCAGCAAAAGTACGCAGGCATAGGACACACCCCTTGCCACACCCCCTTAAAGGAGAATTGTAGAAAAAAAGAAGATTGGTAAACCCACAAGGGCTTTTTTTTTTACCACTACTATTCCTTTATATTGGCTTTTGGAATTTACAAACGTAGCAATTTAGAAATCAGAGGAAAGGTTTAGTGCTGGAAAACACTTTTTGATAGATAAAAAGTGCATTTTATATACATCTATATAGATCAGACCAAAATGAGGGACAAATGAGGAGGAATGAGGGACAGAGGGACATTGCTCCAAATCAGGGACAGTCCTTCCAAATCAGGGACAGTCCCTCGAAATCAGGGACAGTCCCTCCAAATCAGGGACAGTCCTTCCAAATCAGGGACAGTCCCTCGAAATCAGGGACAGTCCCTCCAAATCAGGGACAGTCCTTCCAAATCAGGGACAGTCCCTCGAAATCAGGGACAGTCCCTCCAAATCAGGGACAGTCCTTGCAAATCAGGGACAGTCCCTCCAAATCAGGGACAGTCCTTCCAAATCAGGGACAGTCCCTCGAAATCAGGGACAGTCCTTCCGAATCAGGGACAGTCCCTCGAAATCAGGGACAGTCCCTCCAAATCAGGGACAGTCCTTGCAAATCAGGGACAGTCCTTCCAAATCAGGGACAGTCCCTCGAAATCAGGAACAGTCCCTCAAAATCAGGGACAGTCCCTCCAAATCAGGGACAGTCCTTCCAAATCAGGGACAGTCCCTCGAAATCAGGGACAGTCCTTACAAATCAGGGACAGTCCCTCGAAATCAGGGACAGTCCCTCCGAATCAGGGACAGTCCTTCCGAATCAGGGACAGTCCCTCAAAATCAGGGACAGTCCCTCCAAATCAGGGACAGTCCTTCCAAATCAGGGACAGTCCCTCCGAATCAGGGACAGTCCTTCCAAATCAGGGACAGTCCCTCCAAATCAGGGACAGTCCCTCCAAATCAGGGACAGTCCTTCCAAATCAGGGACAGTCCCTCGAAATCAGGGACAGTCCGTCGAAATCAGGGACAGTCCTTCCAAATGAGGGACAGTCCCTCCAAATCAGGGACAATCCTTCCAAATCAGGGACAGTCCCTCCGAATCAGGGACAGTCTTTCCAAATCAGGGACAGTCCCTCGAAATCAGGGACAGTCCCTCCAAATCAGGGACAGTCCTTCCAAATCAGGGAAAGTCCCTCGAAATCAGGGACAGTCCCTGGAAATCAGGGACAGTCCCTCCAAATCAGGGACAGTCCTTCCAAATCAGGGAAAGTCCCTCGAAATCAGGGACAGTCCCTCCAAATCAGGGACAGTCCTTCCAAATCAGGGACAGTCCCTCGAAATCCAGGACAGTCCTTCCAAATCCAGGACAGTTGGGAGTTATGTGCTTTGATACAGCACTTTGGGAACATCCAACTTCTTTTGCAATTACCTTTTGAGGCTTTCCCTCCTCATGGAAGGTGTCTATGATGGTTTTCTGCACAACTGTCAGGACAGCCGTCTTCCCCATGATTGTGATTCCTACTGAACCCGACTGAGAGACCATTGAAAGGCTCAGGAACCCTTTGCGGGTGTTATGACTTAACCACTTGCCGACCATCCGCCACAGTTGTACTGCAGCAGAATGAATCGGCTGTGCGAAACGACGTTTTTTTTTTACCAAAAATATGTAGAAGAATACATATCGGCCTAAACTGAGGAAAAAATTGTTTTTTTTATATATTTTTTGGGGATATTTATTATAGCAAAAAGTAAAAAACAATGCGTTTTTTTTCAAAATTGTGGCTCTTTTTTTGTTTATAGCGCAAAATATAAAAACCACAGAGGTGATCAAATACCACCAAAAGAAAGCTCTATTTGTGGGGAAAAAAGGACGTCAATTTTGTTTGGGAGCCGCGTCACACGACCGCGCAATTGTCAGTTAAAGCGACGCAGTGCCGAATCGCAAAAAGTGCTCTGGTCTTTGGCCAGCCAAATGGTCCGGGGGGCTGAAACGGTTTATTATCTGATTAGATTGGGACACAATGAGCCTAGAATATCGCACCTTTTCACAATGTTCTAATTTTCTGAGGTTGTGGATTTGGGGTTTTCATGAAGCTGTAAGCCAAAATCATCACAATTACGACAAATCACGGCTTGTACTTTATATATTGGTTTCACCTTTTAAGTTGCGTTAGTGAAATAAAAGAACTTTTGCACAATATTCTAATTTTTCGAGTATCACCTGCATTTAATCACTGCTGGGGTTTTTTATTATTGCTAAATAAATTAAAAACGACAGAGAATTTTTTATTTTTTTTTTAAAAAAAAGGGGGTTTTCTTCTTTCTGTTACAAAATTTAGCAAATAAATAATCTTTCTTTTCATAAATTTAGGTAAAAATGTATTCTTGTCACATTTCGCTGGTGAAAATAACCCAAATCAGTGCATATTATTTAGTCTGTAGGAAAGTTATAGAGCCCACAAACTATGGGACGCACACAATATTGCCAAAAGTATTGGGACGCCTGCCTTTACACACGCACATGAACTTTAGTGGCATCCCAGTCTTAGGCCGGCCATACATTATACAATTTTCTTCTACAAATTTTTCCTTTAGATTTACCAAAACCATTTCATATGAGGTCAAACCTACATTGGAATGCAATCAGGCAGGCCCTTGCACCACACAGGGACCAGAGAGGGAGAAGAGAGACGTAAATTTCACCATTAAAATATTTAACCACTTCCGGACCGCCAGCCGTCATTATACAGCGGTATTTAGAAGTAGAATATCGTTGTTATGGAAGCAGCTAGCGGCCATAACCCCCCCGGTATCCACTTCTTCAGTGGGCGGTCCGCTTTCAGATAAAAGTGGTCTCTGCGGCGGATTCGCCACAAGATCACTTTTATCAGTGGAGGGAGAGGGCCCCCCCATCCCGCTGCCCTCCGCCACTTATCGGGACCGCCAGCAGTGGCAGAGGCGATCGGATCCTTCTCCCTAGCTTGGCATGGAGACGAGTGAGGGGGAAGATGGCCCCCCACCCGGCTCCATACAATTGCAGGACGGAGGCGACGTCGCGACGTCGCTTCCGCCCATAGCTCTTAAAGGGCCATTTTTTATTATTTTTTTTTCAAACAACATTTTTTTTTTAATTGCATTTTAGTGTAAATATGAGATCTGATGTCTTTTTGACCCCCCACATCTCATATTTAAGAGGACCTGACATGCTTTTTTTCTATTACAAGGTATTTTTTTTTTTATTTAAAGAACAGTGTAAAAATAAAAATTAAAAAGTAAAATAAAAAATAAATTTTTTTTTTAGTGCGCCCCGTCCAGCCGTGCTCGCGTGCAGAAGCCAACGCATACGTTAGTAGCGCCCGCATATGAAAACTGTGTTCAGACCACACATGTGAGGTATCGCCGCGATCAGTAGAGCGAGAGCAATAATTCTAGCCCTAGACCTCCTCTGTAACTCAAAACATGCAACCTGTAGAATTTTTTAAACATCGCCTATGGAGATTTTTAAGGGTAAAAGTCTGTCGCCATTCCACGAGCGGGGCGCAATTTTGAAGCGTGACATGTTGGTTATCAATTTACTCAGCGTAACATTATCTTTCACAATATTAAAAATAATTGGGCTAAATTTACTGCTGTCTTATTTTTTTATTCAAAAAAAGTGTATTTTTTCCAAAAAAAAAATGCGCTTGTAAGACCGCTGCGCAAATACGGTGTGACAGAAAGTATTGCAACGACCGCCATTTTATTAGAAAAAATATATAATGTTTGGGGGTTCTTAAAGTGGTTAATTTGTCGTTACATATGCTTAGTGACAGTGAGATTAACCTTTTGCAAAAGGGGCTGAATTTGATCTTGAATCTTTGATCTATTTAGAGACGTACACAAGTACATGAGTGGTCGAACAGTTAAAGTGGTGTTCCGGCAGAAATGATACTTTTAAAATAAAAATACCCCTATTATACACAAGCTTAATGTATTCTAGTAAAGTTAGTCTGTGAACTAAGGTCTGTTTTGTTAGTTTATAGCAGTAGTTTGTTATTTTATAAACTTACAGCAGGCCGTGGCCATCTTAAGTGTGGGCATCTGAAGCCAGACTGTATTTCTTCCTGGATCTCATCCTTGCAGATCTCGCACATGCTCAGTGCAGCACAAGCAGTGTAATAGGTTTCAGGTCAGGTTTCCATAGCAATGGCAGTGTCAGAGGAAGTTGCCGCCCCTTCCCAGAAGGCATTGCAAACAGAAAATGATGCGATGGGCCGCGGCCAGGGAGGAGGAAGTGAAAAATGAATACAGCAGATATACAGTAGGCGCTGAGAAAAAAAATATCCAATTCGTTTACGGTGCAGAGTTTGGTGAGGGATGCTGAAGAGTTGTAAAAGTGGGTGAAACTCCACTTTAAACAACATTACTGCCTAAAGCCTAAAGACGACCCTCAGAGGATCGGGACACTGATTCACTTCCGGGTTGGTCAGAGAGTAAATCAGAAACCATAGGTTAATTAGAGGAACAGTTGCTTGAAGGAAATCCAGAGATCGAATGCCCTGTGCCCACTCCATTCAACAGCAGTATCATTCATATGGGCTTCTGCCCGAAGTCTGCATTTTACCCCCCCCCCCCAAAAAAAATGGGGGGGGGGCAGAGGGACATTGAGTCAAAATGAGTTTTGTAAGTCATATTATGCCACGGTTTATGCTGATTTTGAAAAGGTGTGTGTGTGTGTGGACCCACGAGGTAAAATTATGAAGAGCAACCTCAGTAAATCAGAACAGTTGGCCCTCGAGGCCCTTAAGCGTAAACTGTCCCTGATTTCGAGGGACTGTCCCTGATTTGGAGCAATGTCCCTCTGCCCCCCCATTTTTTTTAAGATACCATACTTTTATCATATCTCCAAATTCCATTAAAAAAAAAAAGCATTGTCCACCTGAGAAACCTATAGTGGTCAGCAGGGCTTTTTTTTCTCAGAAAATAGGTGCAGGAACTCTCACCTCCTGAGTCACCCTTCGTCTCTGCCCCCTACCCACCTCTGAGCACTGTCTCTTGGCTCCAACCCCTACCCACTTCCCAAAATCGTCCCTTTTAGAGAATACAAAACAAAGTATCATTTTGTGCTACTAAGTAATTTGTATGGAATTTGATAGACCCCACCCCAGCAACAGTAGACCCTCCAGCAACAATAGATCCCCCACACAACAAAAGACCCCCACCCCCAGCGAATATGGGCCCTCCCTCAACAAAATACCACCCCAACAACAATAGACCCCACCAGCAACAACAGATCCTCCAGAAGCCAGCAACAGTAGACCTCTCCCTCAATAGTAGATCTTTCCCAGCAACAGTAGACCCCCTGACAGCAACAATAGACCTGCCCAATAACAATAGACCCCCCACACACAAAAATAGACTCCCAACAATGACAACAGATCCCCAGCAGCCAGCATCAATAGACCCTCCAGCACACCCCAGCAATCCTTGCTAAAAATACATTCAGTTGTGAAGGTGCCGGAACTGCGTTCCCCCGCGTTCCCGCTGAAAAAAAGCCCTGGTGGTCAGTATGGACAGCATCACCAGCATGGTATCTCAATTTGTAGATTTATTGCTCTAACCTATTGTTACATCTCTACCTGCCTACATCAGAGACTCCTTCCATGTTCTGGAGAATATCTCCCCTTTGATGTGGGCTCTTTGTACACTTCTCTTCACCATGAGGGTGGGTTACGGGCTGTGGAACATTTTCTAGATGGTGCTGATTTACTCTTGAGCGAAACTACTTTCAATTTAATTGGTCATTTTTCAGCCAGAACTCTGGCACAGCAATGGGTGCACATTTTTCACCCTGTTATGCCAGCTTGTTTATGGGCTTTTTTGGGAGAAGTGTAACATCTGGTCCCCGAACCCATATGCCAGACACCTCCTTACATTGATGATGTGCCCATTATTTGGGCAAGGGCCACTCCAGACTGTTTCCAGACTGTTTCCCACACACGGTAGCAGAGGAGATCTACAATAGCTTCAGCTGTAAAGGGGGCCTTCCACCAAACACTTCACCACGTGAGGGAAACCTCCCCAATGGGGATGCACTCACCAGAAATACAGCAATAAAAAGCCTTGGATAATAATAATAAACACCTCGAGACAGAAGGAAATAGAGAGGAGACATTGCTGGAAGAAGTAGCAGATGAGCTACAGAGAGCGTGATTGACACCTGGTGGACGTTTAGGAGCGGTGGAGAACTATTGTTATTATCCAAGGCTTTTTATTGCTGTATCTCTGGTGAGTGCATCCCCATTGGGGAGGTTTCCCTCACATGGTGAAGAGTTTGGTGGAAGGCCCTGTTTACAGCTGATATATGGACTATATATGAAAGCGTGTCCTTTAGCTTTGGACATGAAGCGCTGCTGCAATATTTAAAGGGACTATTCATTTAAGACTTTTATTATTGCCTCTCATTTACATATGGTATCACATGTGGTGGACCCTAACACTCTTGTATTTCTGAACTTGTTGTCGGTGCTGTCTTGGCATCAGGAAGGTAAGATCATTTCCAAAACCCACTTTAATTTAACCTCTTCATGCCTAATGCCCCGTACACACAATCAGAAATTCCACCAGCAAAAGTCGGATGTGAGCTTTTGGTCAGAAATTCCGACCGTGTGTACGCTCCATCGCTCTTTTGCTGGCAGAATTCCAGCCAGCAAAAGATTGAGAGCAGGTTCTCTTTTTTTCGGTCGGAAAAAGTTCCTGTCCGAAAATGCGATCGTCTGTATGCAATTCGGACACGCAAAAAAATCACGCATGCTCGGAAACAATTTGACGCATGCTTGGAAGCATTGAACTTCATTTTCTCGGCTTGTCGCGGTGTTGTACGTCACCGCGTTGTCGACGGTTGAAAGTTCAGAGCACTTTTGTGTGACCGTGTGTATGCAAGGCAAAATTGAGCGGAATTCCATCGGAAAAAAAACACCCACGTTTTTTCTGACGTAATTTCTGATCGTGTATACGGGGCATTATGCCGCGTACACACGGTCGGACTTTTCAGCTACAAAAGTCCGACAGCCCGTCCGACCGACTTTCGACAGACTTTCGACGGACTTTTGGCAGACTTTCAACAGACTTTCTAACGAACGGACTTGCCTACACACGATCACACAAAAGTCCGACAGATTTGTACGTGATGATGTACACCGGACTAAAATAAGGAAGTTGATAGCCAGTAGCCAATAGCTGCCCTAGCGTGGGTTTTTGTCCGTCAGACTAGCATACAGACGAGCGGATTTCTGGGTCCGGCGGAGTTGCGACATAAAGATTTGAAGCATGTTCCAAATCTAAATTCCGTCAGATTTGCGGCTGGAAAAGTCCGCTGAAGGTCCGGGGAAGCCCACACACGATCGGATTGTCCGCCGGACTTGGTCCGTCGGGCTTTTGTAGCCGAAAAGTCCGACTGTGTGTATGCGGCATTAGACTTTTTCTGACACTTGTTGCGTACAAGTTGAAATCCGTATTTTTTTTGCTAGAAAATTACTATATATATATATATATATATATATATATATATATATATATATATATATATATATATATATATATAAAATTTCTACAATATTTTATGTCACTGTATTTGCGCAGCGGTCTTTCAAATTCAATTTTTTTTTTGGAAGAAATACACTTTCATGAATAAAAAACAAAACAGTAAAGTTAGCCCAATTTTTTTTGTATAATGTGAAAGATGATGTTACGCTGAGTAAATAGATACCTAACATGTCACGCTTTAAAATTGCGCACACTCGTGGAATGGCGACAAACTACTTAAAAATCGCCATAGGTGACGCTTTAAAAATCTCTACAGGTTACCAGTTTAGAATTATAGAAGAGGTCTAGAAGTATTGCTCTCGCTCTAACGATCGTGGCGATAACTCATAATGTGTGATTTGAACACCGTTTTAATTAGCGGGCGTGACTTACATATGCGTTCGCTTCTGCGCACGGGCACGGAGAGATGAGGCTCTTAAAAAAAAAAAAAAAAAATTATTATTAATTATTTCAGTTTATTGTTTTTTATTTTTACATTTTCCCTTTAAAAAAAAAAGATTCTGATCACTTTTATTGCTGTAACAAGGAATTTAAACATCCTTTGTGACAGCAATAGGCGGTGACAGGTACTCTTTATGGAGGGATCGGCGGGTCTATAAGACCCCAAAACCCTCCTTTGTACTTAAAAGCATTCAAAACGCCAAGTTTGGCTGTTTTGAATGCCGTCATGTTTTTAAATTTGGCGCCTTTAAGTCTTCCATAAACTGGAAGTGATGTCATGACTGTTACTAGATCCGAGACCCGATCAAAGCCGATTCCAGCTTTATTCAGGTCTCGGGCCAGCCCACAGATGTGCCGGCCGGTTGCTCGGGCTTCCCGGTGGGACAGGAGAGCCCGGGCGAGCCGCAGAAGGCGGCAGGATAGGGGGGACGTCCCCTCCCGCTGCTTGGGATAACAGCCGAGCGGCTGCTTAGCTGCATCAGTTGTTGTCACAAGAAAGACGACCGCCAGCTCTAAAAAAAAAATGGTACCCGTTTTTTTACGTAAAAAAACCCCAACCCCTTCAAGCCAAAGGCCGCATATTTGCGTTACGTCGGGGTGAAGAGGTTAAGGAAACGATGGGCAACTCCTATCTGCATAAAAAGAGTTGCCACCACACTAAGTGGAAAGATAACATCCCATATACAGTAAAACCTTGGATTGCGAGCATAATTTGTTCCAAATCACTTGTATATCAAAGCAAATTTCCCCATAAGAAATCACAGAAACTCAAATGATTCGTTCCACAACCATTTATACCTAGGTCCTTCAGTTTATAGTCCATATAAAAAGATTATAGCAATGTGACCAGGTTGTGTAACCATAAAATGTCCATCCACAAATGGAAGCCTCCACAAGGGGATTAGAAGCAAAATCCAGCAGGAGCTCCAGAGTATAAAAGAGAAGAGAGGCGCCTCGAAAACTTTATCGCAGAAGGGAGTTTACCCACTTCAGCCCCAGACCATTTGGCTGGCCAAAGACCAGAGCACTTTTTGCGATTCGGCACTGCGTCGCTTTAACTGACAATTGCGCGGTCGTGCGACGTGGCTCCCAAACAAAATCGACGTCCTTTTTCCCCCACAAATAGAGCTTTCTTTTGGTGGTATTTGATCACCTCTGCGTTTTTAATTTTTTGCGCTATAAACAAAAAAAGAGCGACAATTTTGAAAAAAAACGCAATATTTTTTACTTTTTGCTATAATAAATATCCCCTACAAAATATAAAAAAACATTTTTTTTCCTCAGTTTAGGCCGATGTGTATTCTTCTACATATTTTTGGTTAAAAAAAAAAAATCGCAATAAAAGTGTATATTGATTTGTTTGCGCAAAAGTTATAGCATCTACAAAATAGGGGATAGTTTTATGGCTTTTATTAGGAATTTTTTTTTTACTAGTAATGGCAGCGATCAGCGATTTTTATCGGGACTGCGACATTATGGCGGACACATCGGACAATTTTGACACATTTTTGGGACCTTTGGCATTAATACAGCGATCAGTGCTATAAAATGCATTGATTACTGTAAAAATGTCACTGACAGTGAAGGGGGTTAACACTAGGGGGCAGTGAAGGGGTTAAGTGTGTCCTAGGGAGTGATTCTAACTGAAGGGGGGAGGGGACTGTGCAGGGGAGATAACAGATCGCTGTTCATACTCTGTATAAACAGACGATCTGTCAGTTCTCCCCTCAGAGAACCGGAAACTGTGTGTTTACACACACATAGATCCCAGGTTCTCCGTGTGCCCCAAGCGATCTCGGAAGTTAAGCGGTGATTACGACCGCCGGGCACTCGCATAGGAGCAGGGGGGCGTGCGTGCACGCCCCCTAGTGGCCACAGGGCGAAGCGACGTTACATAGCGTTGTTTCGCCCAGCCGTGCCATTCTGCCGCAGTGCAACTGCGGCGGCTGGTCGGCATGTGGTTAACAAGACTCGTGGCCACTCATTAAAATTAGAAGAAAAGAGGTTTAACCTTAAACTACTTAGTTTGTATGTAGCCTCAGAACCCGTGTAATTCATATGTGTTCGGGTTTAAAGGGATGAGGTGGTGACCCTAGTTGGGACGCCGTCACCATGAATGTCACCGCTTCACACCAATGCACATGGCATTACAGATACAGAGCATGTCAACTTCTTATCAGCCACAAGATGGCAGCGTATTACACATGATCAGAGACAGCGGCAAATAGCACCAAAGTCATTGATATCCTCCACCCAGCCATGGCCTGATAGCACTACATAGAGGAGGAGATTTCTACGAAGAATTTCTATACTGATCAAGTCAACACTCCTTTTAACCACTTCAGCCCCGGAAGGATTTACCCCCTTCCTGACCAGAGCGTTTTTTGCGATTCGGCACTGCGTCGCTTTAACTGACAATTGCGCGGTCGTGCGATGTGGCTCCCAAACAAAATTGACGTCCTTTTTTTCCCACAAATAGAGCTTTCTTTTGGTGGTATTTGATCATCTCTGCGATTTTTATTTTTTGCGCTATAAACAAAATAAGAGCGACAATTTTGAAAAAAACGCATTATTTTTTACATTTTGCTATAATAAATATCCCACAAAAATATATAAAAAAACATTTTTTTTTCTTCAGTTTAGGCCGATCATATTCTTCTACATATTTTTGGTAAAAAAAAATCGCAATAAGCGTTTATTAATTGGTTTACGCAAACGTTAAAGTGTTTACTAAATGGGGGATAGTTTTATGCCATTTTTTTTTCACATAAAAGTTTATTAAAGTATTAAACTGGTATACATACATTTCTGTATAACAAAAGTTGACAATGTATTATAAGGTACAATACAGCGGGTAGTTCAAATAAGTACAGTTATGTTGTCTTAAGTAACAGTAATAATGGTTTACCAACATATAGAGAGACCAACTTCTCAATCATGACTTCTAGTGATGTCTCAGGCTAGACGTAAAGCGGGCCCAAAGTCATATTTCAAGTCCTGTCTCTATAGAGAGCTCGATACTTTGCTGTATGGTTTACCATTTTTACAAAAATGTACTCTGGTTCTTATTAAAGGGGAGGATAAGATAAGTGAAGGGAGAAAATTACAGAAGATACTAGAGAAAGATGGGATATGTGGATAAGTAATAAAAAAAAAAAAAAAAAAAAAAAAAAAGGGGGGGGGGTATATTAGACTACTGGAGGAGGGTACCTAGGGATCGATTGTGAGAGAGGACCCAGAAAACCAATCTATGGTATTTAATATCGTTCAGCCATATGCGGAACCATTTCAAGTTTGAATCTTTAAGTGTAAGTCCATGGGTTTGTTAAACATCAAATCAAACAGAATGTGTTAAGACTTTCTACTCAACTCATTAGTTGTTCAAAGACCTGGGAGTATTTAAAGACAAACCACGGAGACCAAGTTTTATGATATTTCTCCGTTATTTCGGAGGATTGTGCTGCTGTGTCTTCCATCTCGCAGATATGAGCAACTCTATTTAGCCAATCTTTGAGTGTAGGAGTATGGGTGGATTTCCAATAAAGTGGAATAAGTGAATTGGCTGCATTAATCAAGTGCTTTGAGAGAGAAGTTTTATATTTTTTACATGAAAGATTGGTTATATGGAGCAAGCAACATGCCGCATCTAGCTTCAGTTTGGTCTCCGTGATCTGTAGGATAACCTTCTTCACCTCGGCCCAGAAAACCTGGATCGGGTCGCATTGCCACCACACGTGTAACAACGTACCCCTGGCCTTATTGCATCTCCAGCATATGTCTGTAGTTTGAGGGAACCACTTATGTAGTTTGTCAGGAGTGGCATACCAGTGGGTTAAAATCTTATAGGCCGTCTCCTGCATCCGTGTACTTATCGAGCCTTTATGGGCCAGTATACAAGCAGCTTCCCACTGTTTATCAGTGAATTGTATATTCAGTTCTCTAGACCATTTCTCTCTGAACCTATCCATGTCATCAGGTTGTAAGTTCTGTAGTAAAGCATAGGAAAGGGAGGTAGATTTTTCTACCATCTCCCCTTTCAGACATATCTGTTCAAACTCGGTGAGATCTCTTGTGAAGTTGTTCCTGTGTAGAGCTGAATTGACAAAACTGCGTATCTGGAAGTATGTCCACATGGGAATACGAGGTGTTTTGTTATCGCTCCTAAATTGGGAGAAATCTTTTATTTTCCTTTTTGTGAAGCATTGCCCGGCCAGTATAGGCATTTTGGTGTCTGTTGATGTCAGAAGGTGGTTGCCCACGCCCGGTGGAAAGTCTGGGTTATCTTTTAGTGGTGTGAGCGGGCTTAGTGGGGAAGAAAATTTAGACTGTTTTGCTAGAGTGTGGAAAATGTCCAGGGAGGTACCAATAAGTGGGTGGGTCTTTACCGTGAGGGGGTAGGCTATTTTTGATACCCATGGTAGAAATTGAAGTGGAGAGGAGCACATATCGTTTTCTATGGTGACCCAGTCCTTATTTTTTGAGTGGCAATGCCAGTCAATGATACGGGCGAGATGAGAGGCATGGTAATATCTCTTAAAGTCAGGTATCCCCAGACCCCCCAGCTTTTTGGGTCTGGTAAGGAGTGAGGCTTTAATGCGGGGCGGTTTATGGGCCCAGATGAATTTCATTTGTATAGCGTGTAATTTTTTGAAGAAACTATGGGGAATTTTGACAGGTAAGGTGCGTAGTAGGTATAAAATTTTCGGAAGGACAGTCATTTTGCAAATGGCTGCCCTGCCGAACCATGAAAAGAAAGATGTGTGCCAAGTTTGTAAGTCTTTCTCAATAGTTTTGAGGATAGGCAGGAAATTCCGTTCATATACTGAGGAGAGTTTGGGTGTTAGCCAGGTGCCCAGATATTTGATTGCATTGTTCTCCCATTTAAAGGGGCTGTTGCTCTGAGCCCTATTTAGTACATCTGTTGGCAGGGTGATGTTCATGGCTTCAGATTTTGAGAAATTGATTTTGAGGTTGGAGACGTAGCCATACGTGGAAAACTCTTTCAGCAATGAAGGGATGGAGATGTGTGGGTCTGTCAAAAAGAATAAAAGATCATCTGCGTAGGCAGCAACTTTATATTCTCTGGTATTTAGATTGAAGCCTCTAATGGAGTTATTCATTAAGATATGTCTAATGAACGGTTCTAGTGATATGATAAAGAGCAGCGGAGACAGTGGACATCCTTGTCTGGTCCCATTTTTTATGTTAACACTCTCTGATAATGTGCCATTAATTTTAATTTTAGCTGAGGGATTTTGGTATAAAGCCGAGATCCATGTCAGCATATGTGGACCTAAACCTATGTGTTCACAAGTCCCCATCATGTAATCCCAAGCTACTCGATCGAAGGCCTTCTCGGCGTCAGTGGACAAGAGAAAGCCCTCGATCTTTCGCTGGTTGGCTGCATATATCAGATCCAATGATTTCGTCACATTGTCTTTAGCTTCCCTGTTAGGGACAAATCCCACTTGGTCTGGTCCTATTATATCATGCAATAGAGGCTTCAATCTGTTGGCGATAATTTTGGCTAATAACTTGACGTCAAGGTTTAGTAGGGAGATCGGGCGATAGCTAGCGCAGTGTATTGGATCTTTGCCTTCTTTAGCTAGTACTGTTATGTGTGCTGTCAAGAAGTCGTGTGGGACGGATCTCTGGGTAGATAGTGAATTCAATGCGTTTGTTAAGGGGGAAGTCAAGATGTCTAGAAACGTTTTGTAATAAATGGCACTGAAGCCATCTGGGCCTGGACTCTTTCCTGTTTTCAACTCTTTGATAGTTTTCTGGATTTCTGGAGGTTCTATTTGTCTCTCTAATTGTGCGATGTCTTCTATAGCTAGGGGTGGTAGATTGGATTCTCTCAGGTAATTTTTTATAGCCATGTCTCTATCTCTCACCATGTCGTTGGGTTTATGTTGGGGTGGGAGGTTGTATAACTCTGAGTAGAATTCATGAAATTGTTGTGCGATTTTATTCGTTGCTCTTTCTATCTTGCCTTTTTTATTTTGGATGCCTAGAATTGAGTGTTGGGACATTTGACCTCTCAGTGCTCGTGCTAGGATTTTTCCCGTTTTGTCCCCTTGTTCGTAGTAAATCTTTTTTTTGAAGAAGAGAAATCTCTTGGATTTAGTTTCTAGTATATCTTTGAGAGACTTTCTTGTTTCTAATAGTAATGTCGCTGATTGGGTAGTAAGTGATTGTTTATGTTGAGTTTCTAAGTCACGTATTTTGTTCGTCAATTTATTTATTTCCAACTCAGTTTCTCTTTTTCTTTGTGCGCCCATTCGGATTAATTCCCCTCTGATATAACATTTGTGTGCCTGCCAGACCATTAGGGGGTCTGCTGTTGGGGTGGTGTTAAGTGTAAAGTATTCTCTTAATGATGACGTTATTTTTGGTAGTAAGGATGGGTCTGTTAAAAGTGACGAATTTAATCTCCACGTGTTGGATCTCACAATGGGTTCCAATATGTTCAGCGTGATGGCTATTGGGGCATGGTCCGAGATGGATTGTATGCCTATGTGCGCCGCACTTAAAGTGTCAAGGTCCCTTTGTGAGATGAACAAGAAGTCTATTCTCGCATGTCGGTTATGTGGTATCGAGTAAAAGGTGTAATCTCGATCCTCTGGGTGTAAAAATCGCCATGAATCGATCAGTGATAAGGAATTTATTAAGCTTTTAATTTTTTTGAGAATTTTATAAGTGAGATATGTTTTCCCAGTGGAAGTGTCTTCAGAAGGGTTAAGAGGAACATTAAAGTCCCCTCCTAGTATCACTCTCCCCGCTTGGAAACTTGTCAGTGCTGCAACCATTTTCTGACAGAATATGATTTGCCCTGAGTTCGGAAAGTATACGTTGGCTAGAGTTATGGTGTTTCCGTGACATGATCCCTTCAGGAAGATAAATCTTCCTTCTGTATCCACTAATTTTTCTGTTATGTCAAACTTTGCGTCTTTGCTGATTAGAATTGAAACCCCTTTGGATTTAGAGGTATTGTGTGTGGCATGATGTGCCTCTATGAAGTATCTATCCGTTAGTTTTGGTATATGATTTGTTTGGAAGTGTGTTTCCTGGAGGAAAACAAAACTGGGCCTACCTTTCTTCAGTTCTCTAAGGAGAGAGGATCTCTTCTCAGGGATGTTCAAGCCCCTTACGTTGTGTGAGATGATTGTGGGGTTGCGTCCCAAGCCTGAGTAAGCCATGGTAAGGAACCAGAGAGAGATGGCCCAAAAATCCCCTGTACCCTGCTCAGTGGGGGGTATAGTCAGACAAAAAACAAAGAAAAAACAAGATTAAGTAAACTTAAATTAAATTAATTAAAATTAAACTTACTGAAATTATGTACAGTGACAACACCAGATAAATAAAAAAAAGAAAATGAAGTAAATGAAGTAAAGTGAAATTATATACCGTATAAAGATGAATAAGCAGACAGCAGAGAAATATCCGCCGTCTGAGGTAATTAACGTTCTGTATAGGTATATATATGTAGGATGGTTATCCCAGAGAGGGGTAAGAGAGGGAGTAGGAAATTAGTTTAGAGAAGTAAGAGAGGTACTTCCTCCTCGGGCAAAGCAGTATGCCCTGGAGGATCAAGTTTAGTGTGGGTCAATGGGCACAATCGATACCCACCACGCACACTATTGTGGGTTTGGGGAAGGAACTCAGCGAGGGGGACCCCTGAGAGCAAACACCTATCCACCTGTGTCGCGGATATCCGAATAGTCTGTGGAATATAGGTGTTGTTCAACAGTAGGTGAACCAAGCCTGGCCAGACTACGGCCTAATAATCTCATTTAAAGTGCTAACAGGTCTGATCTGCACTATAAAACAAGTTAAACAACAATATTAAGATAAAAGAAAAAAAAAAAAAAAAAAAAAGGAAAAAAGAGAACTCTGTAATAACAGTCAGCTATCAATAGGCTCATTCCTCTAGCCACTCTGTTAAGCGGTTATGACTTGCATATTAAAGGTTAACTACACAGCTTTTATCTATAATCATGGCTGTAGCTAGAAGTCTGCTCCAAAAGACCCCTTATCTGTGCATTCAAATATGTTATGCATGTTGAAATTGGTTTTACTTAACCGGGGACCATACATGACCATGGGATGTATGGGTAACTCAGCTCAAGTTGGGTCCGTTAACGTCCGGGTACGAGGCAGAAATAAAACATAAAAAAGAGAAAAAAAAAAAAAAGAAGTAAGAACTCTCAAAAGTAAACCAAGCCGCTTGTCTTAGGGGCTATCCATGGAACAGTGGTGGATAAGATTTTCACAATCATAGCTATGTGTCAGAAAGGCTGAAGTTGTTATGCTCGTTCCTCCATCATGCTTCCATCAGGGAGTGCGCAGCTGCGCGGTGTGCCACTTGACTGTGGGTCAGAACGAGAGTGCTTCTGTTTCTTTGTATGCTGTTTTTCGGGTGTATTAAGAGGGGAGTGTAGAGGGCTCCGAACTTGGGGTGTGGTAATAAACTCCTGGTACCAGTCCGGTAGCTCAATTACTCCAAGTTGGAGTGCACCACATAAATCCGGGAGGTCTTCTGGTGTGCGAAGCGTATGTTGTCCACCATCAGAAGTGACCAGTAGGGCGAAGTGAATGTTGAGATTGGTTATACTTAGCCGAGGACCATACATGACCATGGGAAATGTGGGTAACTCAGCTCGAGTTGGGTCTGTTAGCGTCCGGGTTCGAGGCAGAAAAAAAAAACATAAAAAAGAGAGAAAGAAAGGAAGTAAAAAATTCTCAAAAGTAAACCAAGCCGCTTGTTTTAGGGGCTGTCCATGGAACAGTGGTGGACATGGATTTCACAGTCATAGCTATGTGTCAGAAAGGCTGAAGTTGTTATGCTCGTTCTTCCATCATGTTTCCAGCAGGATGTGCGCGGCTGCGCGGTGTGCCACTTGACTGTGGGTCAGAACGAAAGTGCTTCTGTTTCTTTGTATGCTGTTTTTCGGATGTATTAAGAGGGGAGCGTAGAGGGCTCCGAACTTGGGGTGTGATAATAAACTCCTGGTACCAGTCCGGTAGCTCAATTACTCCAAGTTGGAGTGCATCACAGAAATCCGGGAGGTCTTCTGGCGTGCGAAGCGTATGTTGTCTGCCGTCAGAAGTGACCAATAGGGCGAAGGGAAAGCGCCAAGTGTATCTGATCTCTTTCTCCCTCAGTTTATCCAGTAGAGGTCGCAAGGCTCTGCGGTTTTTCAAGGTGATCTGAGATAGATCTTGAAATAATTTGATGCATTCTCCATTAAAAATGATTTGGTCATTCCTGCGGGCTTTAAACATTATCTCCTCCTTGAGTGCAAAGCTTTGCAAGCAGCAGATTATGTCTCGTGGGGGTAGAGTGTCCGGTCCCCTGGCTCTCAGGGCCCTGTGCGCCCGCACGAACTCTATTTCAGAGTCTTCAGGTTTTTCCAATAAACTGTTGAATACTCTCTGCAAGACTGAGGGGATTTGATCAGTTAAGACAGATTCAGGGATTCCGCGGACTCTTATATTATTGCGTCTTCCTCTGTTATCGAGATCCTCTAAATGCCTATTCATTTCTATGAAATGGCGTGCATGGGAGGAAGTAACTTTATCCAGTCTATGGATTCTAGTGTCCCTCTGCTTCCCTGCTGTTTCTTCAGCGGCCATCTTTTCTTGCAGTACTAATAGGCTGGTTTTGAGGTCTGTGATTGCAGCAGAAAATGAGGCCTTTATGTCGGCTGCGAAGCCTGACATGTCCTCGTAAGTGAGGGGGTGCCCCGCTCGTGAGCTTCTCCTACCGTACTCCTCTGCTGCCGACTGAGAGTCCTCGCTAAATTCATCATCCGCGTGCACCGGCGCCATCTTGTCCCCCTCCGTATCTTTCAAGGCCGCGGCCTGGTTCCTGAAAATATCAGAAATATCTCTCCCAGCGCTTGATGCCATGGATCTCCGTGATCGGGTGTGATGTGGGTGTTTGGTTTGTCTGCTCATCCTCCGTGCTGAGTGCAGAAAAGACGTGCTTGGGCCTAATGTCTGGCGGAGCTCTGGAGTTAAGCTGCCATCCTCGCTGCGCGCCAAGCCACGCCCCCCGTTTTATGCCATTTTTATTAATAATTTTTTTTTTTACTAGTAATGGCGGCGATCAGCGATTTTTATTGTGACTGCGATGTTATGGCGGACATTTTTGACACATTTTTGGGACCATTGTCATTTATACAGGGATCAGTGCGATTAAAAATGCACTGATTACTGTGTAAATGACACTGGCAATGAATGGGGTTAACCACTAGGGGGCGGGGCGGGGTTAAGTGTGTCCCAGGGAGTGATTACTAACTGTAGGGGGATGGGCTCTGTGTGTGACGTCACTGATCTCTGCTCCGATGACAGGGAGCAGAGATTGAGTGACACTTGTCACTAGGCAGAACGGGGAGATGCTGTTTACAAAGGCATCTCCCCATTCATCCGCTCCGTGAGGCGATCGCGGGTATCCCTGCGGCGATCGAGTCCGCAGGACCCGCGACCCGACTCACTGAGCTCCCGGCCGGCGCGCGCGCAATGGCACGGCGGGGAATTCAAATGGACGTACAGGAACGCCTATTTGCCCAGCCGTGCCATTCTGCCGACGTACATTGGCGTGCGCCGGTCGGGAACCGGTTAAAGAGGAACTGCAGTCCGCTCACATAATTTGTAATAAAAACATCTTTGCCCTTCTGAAGCTTCCCTCCAACCACTTTGCATATTATTTTATATATACTGTGATTCTGTACTTATTTTTTTTTTTTTTTTTTATTTCAGGTACTTATATAGCACCATCAATTTACGCAGCACTTTACATATACATTGTACATTCACATCAGTCCCTACCCTCAAAGAGCTTACAATCTCAGGTCCCAACTCACATTCATACATACTAGGGCCCATTTAGACAGGATCCATTTAACCTACCAGCATGTCTTTGGAGTGTAGGAGGAAACCGGAGTACCTGGAGGAAACCCACGCAGGCACAGGGAGAACATGCAAACTCCAGGCACACGATGGGAAATTTTCCTCTTAGTGGGACTTTGTAGGGCAAGAGTCTCAAAATAATACGTCAAAAAGTATAAACAATAATTTTATTAATCCAAAAGGTTAAAAAACATAGCAAGTGGTAATAAAAAGGGGAAGATGGATGCCAAAATTTTGAATGATGATGATACAGCAAATATACATGACAAATTACAATGATACACTTAACCCCACAAGAGCTGTTTCAGCAAAAAAGCTGTGCAGTAAAGCCCGACGCGTTTCGAGGTTTTATAAATGTTGGGACCTCTTCTTCAGGGGCTGGTGGTGAGGTATATATCTGTCTAAAAACACTTTAGGAAAAGAGAAAAAAAGCAGAGTAAACAACACCGTATGAACCAAGCATGATATAGTGTTTAAATATATTTACATAGCATGAACATCGTAATATAATGCAAAAATGTTCTAAATTTGAGAACATTTGGAGTCCTTGGGTGACCCACTTTCTTTCTCCTAATTTTGACACTTCTTTACTAAGACCTTGGTAACTATATTACTTTGTTTTGAATAACTGATAAAAAGATACTATGTATATATTGTTACTAAGAAATCCCCGGAAACCTCTACTAATCCAGTCTTCTTCTTTTTCTTTTTTTCTTCTTCTTCTTCTTATCTTTACTTTCCTTTAATTCTTTTCTTTTCTCCTTCTTCTATCCTGTCTTCTCTTATTTATTTTTACATAACGAAATGGTAGCGAAACACTAACTTTTATAATATTCAATTATAATACAATAATAGATAGTAAGCTCTAATGTCCTATTATAAACAACTGAATCTCATGGTAATTAATATTATTTCTTTATTACATATTACTCAAAGTTAAAAGTTTAACAACGTTTTCATTTTTTTTGTTGCTCTTGATTATATAATTGTTAAAATTGATTGTAACACCTTAGTCTTTCTAAAACATATAGCCTATTTAAGCCTTTCATTGCTTGTAACTACAAGAAATACTAAGATCTGATATGGAAATTCAACTAATGCTACCATTTAATGTAATCAATATTTTGTTAATTGTATCAATGTTTATATTTTCAAAATCAATAAACAAATTTGACGAGAAAAGAGAAATAAGGCAGAGTAAACAACCCCGTATGAACCAAGCATGATATAGTGTTTAAATATATTTACATAGCATGGACATCGTAATATAATGCAAAAATGTTCTAACCGAGTTGTTCCTAGATCAGCATCAAATAGCTTCCAATTTCCAAAGGAGAAGGGACGGAATGATTTGCCAGTGGGGTTCAGAGCTAAGAGCCGCTGCTGTCACTAAAGGACCAATCGCGTCCACAACCCAGGACAAGACACAAAGGGCGTCCTACCCGTCAGCTTGTGACACCACAGATGTTTAATATTATGGAGTGTTATTGTCAGCTGAGGGGAAGAAAAAGCAGTATAATAGAAACTATCCCATAAAAAAGGGAAGAAAAAGTTATGTCTTATTAAACAAGCACCTGCTAGAAATTGACAGGGCTAAATGTGTGCATTCTATACATACCTGTCAGCACAAAGTCACACTTTCTGTGAAAGGTGCAGCCTAACATCGTTACATGTTTTTTTTTCTGTGGTTAGGGGGCTCCATATGTCCCCCCCCCCTCCACTTTTTGATATTCTGATAGATCTTGATTATCATCATTGGACCATAATGGGACAATTGATGGAGACAGACATAGGTTGAGATATGGTTATGTACTGTTATGTCATTGCGCACTTTTTTCATGCAGAGGTTATCATTGATATTCATTTGTGTCCTTTTTTTTTTTGTCCCTATTTTCATATGTTTCCTCGTTTCTTTCGTTCTTAGACCCCTTTCACACTGGGGCGGTTTGCAGGCGTTATTGCGCTAAAAATACCGCCTGCAAACCGACCCAAAACAGCCGCTGCTGTTTGTTCAGTGTGAAAGCCCGAGGGCTTTCACACTGAAGCGGTGCGCTGACAGGAGAAGAAAAAACTCCTGCAAGCCACATCTTTGGAGCGGTGAAGGAGCGGTGTGTTCACCGCTCCTAAACCGCTCCTGCCCATTGAAATCGATGGGGCAGCGCGGCAATACCGTGGCAATACCGCAGCTACAGCCGTGCTATACGAGCGGTTTTAACCCTTTTTCGGCCGCCAGCGGTGGTTAAAACCGCACCGATAGCGGCCGACTACCGCTGCAATAACGACGGTAAAGCAGCGCTAAAAATAGCGCTGTTTTACCGCCGACGCCCCCACCGCCCCCAGTGTGAAAGCAGAGTTATAGTTAGTTCCCTGCCTCTCTGTTTTCCCTGTGTTACTTTTCAGTTCCATTTGTGCATCCCCCTAAGGCCCCTTTTTACACTGAGGCGTTTTTCAGGCGTTTTAGCGCTAAAATTACCGCCTAAATACCGCATGAAAAACGCCCTCCATGTATCTCAGCGTAACCTTTCACACTGAGGCGTTGTGCTGGCTGTGCGTTGGAATAAATCCTGCAAACCGCTTTTTTGGAGCATCTTTGGGGCGCATAAAATAGCGCTGTAAAAACGTCTATCCTAATTGAAATGAATGGGAAACGCTGTAAAAACGCGGTAATAACGCGGTAAAACGCTTTAAAACCACCCAGAAATTGTGGGGAAGGTCACATGACTGCATGGTCACATGGTCACATGGTCAGGTTTGCTGACGCTAACGCTTAAAAAACGCTATAAAAACGCGATTAAAACGCATGGGCATTAGCGCTATTTTTACCGGCAAAAACGCGGTAATAACGCTCATCGTTTTTACCGCGGTTTTGCAACGCCTCAGTGTGAAAGTAGCCTTATGCCGCGTACACACACTCGGACTTTTCGTCTACAAAAGTCCAACGGACGCAGACGGACTAAAGCTGGCTGGTAATCCGATCGTGTGTGGGCTTCTCCGGACTTTCAACGTACTTTTTTAGCCTCAAATCCGACGTACTTTAGATTTGAAACATGCTTCAAATCTTTACTTCGTAACTACGACGGACCCCGAAATCCGCTCGTCTGTGTGCTAGTCCGACGGACAAAAAGCCACGCTAGGGCACCTATTGGCTACTGGCTATGAACTTCCTTATTTTAGTCCGGTGTACGTCATCACGTACGAATCCGTCGGACTTTTGTGTGGTCGTGTGTAGGCAAGTCCGTTCGTTAGAAAGTATGCCGCAAGTCCGCCGCAAGTCCGCCGAAAGTCTGCCGGAAGTCTGTCGGACAGGCTGTCTGACTTTTGTAGACGAAAAGTCCGACCGTGTGTACGCGGCATTAGTCCTCGGAATGAATATTGGTGCCACTGGGGTCCTGGATCTTAAGCCAATGCAGATCTGAGGGATTGTACGGCCTGCATCCGGATATTTCACTCGGCGCACGGGGGGGGGGGGGCAATAATGCCATCCGTTGTTCGGCAGTGTTTGGCCTCCTTCCCTATGATCGCTGGTGGCCAGGTTATGTTTATCCCCTTACCATAGCGATCAGCGCGCCGCGGGCCCCCTGACGCGGACGTCAGCTCCCTCCCAGCGCGTGCCTATTTGTTCCAGGATGTGACGTCATCCTCTCCTGGATCGGGGCTCGGAGGCTGGCCTGCGCGCCGGGGACTTGGAGGGCGACCCCCTCCCACTAGCGATGACGCCCGTCCTACCCTAAGTCAGCTGTTAGGCATCTGCTCTTAATGAGCAGCGCTACTTAGGCTGCACGCGAGGACGCCTGACCCCATGCCGGTACGGGCATCAGACCGAACGTGCAGCCGCTCAAGTCCTCCAAGGTAAGCCATGCAGCTCTCCCTCATACATCACACGTGTAATAATGCCTCTTGGAGCTCAGTGGGTATTCACACACAGAGTACAAGTACATTGGTCTATGCTTATGGAGGATACTCCGTATTGCAGCCTGAGTTATTTTTAGTCACTGTTTTTGCTTTTCAACCCACTCCAGAGCCTTTACTCATTGTTTACCTTTTTTTGCTATTGTAGCCATTGACTACAGGGGGCTTCATCGATGCATCCTTCATTCATAACGGCACTATAGACCAGACAGGGCCGCATGCGATACCCTCACTCTAGTCTGCACAGGAGTAATTTACCCTACATGTGCTGACAGGTATGTATAGAATGCACACATTTAGCCCTGTCAATTTCTAGCAGGTGCTTGTTTAACCGGTTCAATACCGGGCATTTTCACCCCCTTCCTCCCCAGACCAATTTTTAGTTTTCAGTGCTGTCGCACTTTAAATGACAATTGCGCGGTCGTGCGACGCTGTACCCAAACAAAATTGACGTCCTTTTTCCCCCACAAATAGAGCTTTCTTTTGGTGGTATTTGATCACCTCTGCGGTTTTTATTTTTTGCGCTATAAACAAAAGAAGAGCGTCAATTTTGAAAAAAACACAACATTTTATACTTTTTGCTCTAATAAATATCCCAATTTTTTTTTTTTAAAACAAATTTTTTCCTCAAGTTCGGCCGATACGTATTCTTCTACATATGTTTGGTAAAAAAAAATCGCAATAAGCGTATATTGATTGGTTTGCGCAAAAGTTATAGCGTCTACAAAATACGGGATAGATTAATGGCATTTTTTAAAATTTTTTTTTTTACTAGTAACAGCGGCTATCTGCGATTTTTTTCGTGACTGCGACATTATGGCGGACGCATCGGACACTTTTGAGACATTTTTTGGTCCAATTGGCATTGATACAGCGATCAATGCTATAAAATTGCATTGATATTATGTTCTTCAATGTACTGCACTGCTCTTTAATAAAGCCTTTTTTTGAAAAAAAAATAAAAATAAAAAAAATAAATAAAATTGCATTGATTACTGTATAAATGTGACAGGCAGGGAAGGGGTTAACCACTAGGGGGAGACAAGGGGTTAATTATGTTTCCTAAGGGAGTGATTCTAACTGTAGGGGGAGGGGACTCACAAGGGGAGGAGACCGATCGGTGTTCCTCTGTACTGGGAACACACGATCGGTCTCCTCTCAACTGACAGGACGTGGATCGGTGTGTGTTTACACACACCGATCCATGGTCCGACCCGGTTAACGGGCAATCGCGGGTGCCCGGCGGACATCACGGCTGCCGGGCACACGCACCGGGTCCCGAGCAACGCGGCGCGCTCCCTAGATGGCCGGGAAGCCCAGGCCGTCATATGACGGCCACCCAGGATGGGAGATCCCATCTCATATGACTATACGTGGGTAATGAAGTGGTTAATAAGACATAACTTTTTCTTCCCTTTTTTATGGGATAGTTTCTATTATACTGCTTTTTCTTCCCCTCAGCTGACAATAACACTCCATAATATTAAACATCTGTGGTGTCACAAGCTGACGGGTAGGACGCCCTTTGTGTCTTGTCCTGGGTTGTGGACGCGATTGGTCCTTTAGTGACAGCAGCGGCTCTTAGCTCTGAACCCCACTGGCAAATCATTCCGTCCCTTCTCCTTTGGAAATTGGAAGCTATTTGATGCTGATCTAGGAACAACTCGGTTAGAACATTTTTGCATTATATTACGATGTCCATGCTATGTAAATATATTTAAACACTATATCATGCTTGGTTCATACGGGGTTGTTTACTCTGCTTTATTTCTCTTTTCGTAAAATGTTTTTAGACAGATATATACCTCACCACCAGCCCCTGAAGAAGAGGTCTCAACATTTATAAAACCTTGAAACGCGTCGGGCTTTACTGCACAGCTTTTTTGCTGAAACAGCTCTTGTGGGGTTAAGTGTATCATTGTAATTTGTCATGTATATTTGCTGTATCATCATCATTCAAAATTTTGGCATCGATCTTCCCCTTTTTATTACCACTTGCTAGGTTTTTTTAACCTTTTCGATAAATAAAATGATTGTTTATACTTTTTGACGTATTATTTTGAGACTCTTGCCCTACAAAGTCCCACTAAGGGGAAAATTTCCCATCGTGTGTCTGTGTAGGGATGTGGGCAAGTTAGTGTCGTGTTTGGGATTTGAACCAGCGACCCTTCTTACTGCTAGGCGAAAGTGCTACCCACTACACCACTGTGCCGCCCACTACACCACTGTGCCGCCCGCCAAACATGCTGCAGAAATCTCCCTCCACTGAGTCTGGCTGCAACCATTTTTATCTGTGGGCAGCTGAAGCTGCTGCCTGTTCACTTCCTGGATTTACACAGACACACACACAGAGGCACTCCTCCAGCTCTGCAGCTCTCATTGGCCCTCTTAGGACTCACCCCCCCTCCCTTCCTGGCAAACTCTCATGAGTGAAAGAGAGAGAGAGAGCTGTGCATGATGTCATAATCCTAGGCTAATGACCAGACAAGAAACAAGAAGTGGGCTGTATAAGGGGATTTACTGGCAGACAAAAAAAATGTTTTACTATCCAAAGTTAAAACAACAACAACAAGGGCAGAAGATTTAATAGATGGAAAGATGAAAAAAATGACTGAAGGTCCGCTTTAGGTACTTCTAACACACCTCATTACTCACAAACCATGTTTGATATTATTTTTAATTAATTTGACCTATATATATTGTGTAAAAAAAAAAAAAAAAAAAAAGCCAACACTAACCAACTCTAGGTGAAAAAAATCTCATAAAAAAAAAAAATCAAAAATATTATTCAGTACTCACAAAGCATATAAATTCACTCTGTGTGCAACAAAAACCTTTGAAAACCTACCAGTTATCTTATCTTATAGTAGCAGTGACATCATCACTGTGCTGTACATAGCATGTGCAGAGAGGAGAGCTGGGAGGGACCCAGCAGACCCCACCCACCGGCAGGAAATGACACGAGGGGGCGGAGACAAGACCTGTCCCCCTGCATTTTTATAGCACTGGTCACTGTATTGGTGTCACCGGTCAACAAAAAAGTGTCACTTATGGGGCGTACACACGGTCTGACTTTTCGTCCGGACTGGTCCGACGGACGCCGACGGACCAAATCCGGAGGACATTCCGTCCGTGTGTGGGCTTCACCGGACCTTCAGCGGACTTTTCCAGTCGCAAATCTGACGGACTTTAGATTTGGAACATGCTTCAAATATTTACGTCGCAACTCCGCCGGACCCAGAAATCCGCTCGTCTGTATGCAAGTCCGACGGACAGAAACCGACGCTAGGGCTGCTATCGGCTACTGGCTATCAACTTCCTTACTTTAGTCCTGTGTACGTCATCACGTACGAATCCGTCTGACTTTGGTGTGATCGTGTGTAGGCAAGGCCGGTCGTAAAATGTCCGTCGGAAGTCCTTCAAAAGTCCGTCGGAAAGTCTGTCAGACCAGTCCGGTCGAAACGTCCGCTCGTGTGTACGTGGTATTAAAGTCAGATTGGTCCGCAGCAATATTGCACTCCTGCTAAAAATTGCAGATCGCCGCCATTACTAGTAGAAACAATTAAAAAAAAAGGTCCCTAAATCTTTCCCCTATTTTGTATACCCGATAACTTTTGCGCAAACCAATCAATTTACACTTATTGCGATTTTTTTTTTTCAAAAAATATGAAGAAGAATACAGATTTGCCTAAACTGATGAATGAAGTGGTTAAAAAGATTGAAGAAGCGGTAAAAGATTTGTGTAAAAAAAAAAAAAAAAAAAATTTTGTTGGGAGATTTCTCCTCTCTCATTTAGAATAAGCAATCTATGTGATGTAGGAGCGCTGAACCCTAAGCAGATGCCTTTTAGGGGGGGTGGTTTGTGGTCCTAGAAGCTCGGCACCAGCAACTATGGGGTCTTGCTGGACCCCGGGAGGAATTCGTTGAAGTTCTGAAAGGATGAGAGCGCCACACCTGCTTCTACAGACTTTTTAAAAGATTTTTATTTTGTAACAGCCAACGTGTTTTTCGGGGGCTCAGCACTCCCCCTTCATCGGGGCTAAAAAATGGATGATTGCAGGCACCTGGATTGGGAAGTTCTTTTTAGAAGAAGAAGAGAGGAGAAATCACCCCCAAAGGCAGCAAAAAATTCCTATTTCTCTTCTTTACAAGGGTCTCAATGGTTCATGGATTTTCCTAGAGCTCTGCATAGAGCGTTAAGTCAAAAAACTCCGGCAACATGTTTGGTGAGGTGTGTGAGAAGAGAAGGTTGTGGAAACCATGGTGGACCTCCTCATAAATCTAGAGTGTTGTAATCCTAAAAATGTTACTGTGTTTCTATTTCTTTCTGTAAGACCCCAAGACGCCAGAGGAAGAATGAGCAGGGCCACGTGCCAGGTTTACTTCTAAGTGGATGTATAGCAATCAATGTCTTTAACCCCTTTTTGACCACCCAACGTATATATGTGCGGCAGCAAATGGGGGGGGCTTTAACACCCACACTCCGCACGGATGTGTCACTGGGGTGACCAATGGTTATGTGCTGAGAGCCCACTCACTGCGCACTTCCTGGCAACGACCGGCAAAGACAGCTCTTGGTCTAGACTAAAGATCGGTAGCCGGCAGGACCTGCCTCCAATCATGTGACCACTGTGACGTGACTGACCATTCTTCCCACTCCCCGGGCATTCAGAACTGATTAAAGGGACACAGGGATCGGCAGGAAGGGGTTACTTTCCATTTATAAGTATTACACGGCTGGTATGCCAGTGTACAATAGGGCACCATAGACCTCAAATCATTCCTTCACACCTCAGATCACCCTAATTCCTGGACTATCAGACCTCAGATCACCACAATTCCTGGACTATCAGACCTCAGATCACCCCAATTCCTGAACTATCAGACCTCGGATCACCCCAATTCCTGGACTATCAGACCTCAGATCACCCCAATTCCTGAACTATCAGACCTCAGATCACCCCAATTCCTGAACTATCAGACCTCAGATCACCCTAATTCCTGGACTATCAGACCTCAGATCACCACAATTCCTGAACTATCAGACCTCAGATCACCACAATTCCTGGACTATCAGACCTCAGATCACCCTAATTCCTGGACTATCAGACCTCAGATCACCACGATTCCTGAACTATCAGACCTCAGATCACCCTAATTCCTGGACTATCAGACCTCAGATCACCCCAATTCCTGAACTATCAGACCTCAGATCACCACAATTCCTGGACTATCAGACCTCAGATCACCCTAATTCCTGGACTATCAGACCTCAGATCACCCTAATTCCTGGACTATCAGACCTCAGATCACCCCAATTCCTGAACTATCAGACCTCAGATCACCCCAATTCCTGAACTATCAGACCTCAGATCACCCTAATTCCTGGACTATCAGACCTCAGATCACCACAATTCCTGAACTATCAGACCTCAGATCACCACAATTCCTGGACTATCAGACCTCAGATCACCCTAATTCCTGGACTATCAGACCTCAGATCACCACGATTCCTGAACTATCAGACCTCAGATCACCCTAATTCCTGGACTATCAGACCTCAGATCACCCCAATTCCTGAACTATCAGACCTCAGATCACCACAATTCCTGGACTATCAGACCTCAGATCACCCTAATTCCTGGACTATCAGACCTCAGATCACCCTAATTCCTGGACTATCAGACCTCAGATCACCCTAATTCCTGGACTATCAGACCTCAGATCACCCTAATTCCTGGACTATCAGACCTCAGATCACCACAATTCCTGGACTATCAGACCTCAGATCACCACAATTCCTGGACTATCAGACCTCAGATCACCACAATTCCTGGACTATCAGACCTCAGATCACCCTAATTCCTGAACTATCAGACCTCAGATCACCCCAATTCCTGGACTATCAGACCTCAGATCACCCTAATTCCTGGACTATCAGACCTCAGATCACCACGATTCCTGAACTATCAGACCTCAGATCACCCTAATTCCTGGACTATCAGACCTCAGATCACCCTAATTTCTGGACTATCAGACCTCAGATCACCACGATTCCTGAACTATCAGACCTCAGATCACCCTAATTCCTGGACTATCAGACCTCAGATCACCCTAATTCCTGGACTATCAGACCTCAGATCACCCTAATTCCTGGACTATCAGACCTCAGATCACCCTAATTCCTGGACTATCAGACCTCAGATCACCACGATTCCTGAACTATCAGACCTCAGATCACCCTAATTCCTGGACTATCAGACCTCAGATCACCCTAATTCCTGGACTATCAGACCTCAGATCACCCTAATTCCTGGACTATCAGACCTCAGATCACCCTAATTCCTGGACTATCAGACCTCAGATCACCCTAATTCCTGGACTATCAGACCTCAAATCACCACAATTCCTGAACTATCAGACCTCAGATCACCACAATTCCTGGACTATCAGACCTCAGATCACCCTAATTCCTGAACTATCAGACCTCAGATCACTCCAATTCCTGGACTATCAGACCTCAGATCACCACAATTCCTGGACTATCAGACCTCAGATCACCACAATTCCTGGACTATCAGACCTCAGATCACCCTAATTCCTGAACTATCAGACCTCAGATCACCCCAATTCCTGGACTATCAGACCTCAGATCACCACAATTCCTGGACTATCAGACCTCAGATCACCACAATTCCTGGACTATCAGACCTCAGATCACCACAATTCCTGGACTATCAGACCTCAGATCACTCTAATTCCTGGACTATCAGACCTCAGATCACCCTAATTCCTGGACTATCAGACCTCAGATCACCACAATTCCTGAACTATCAGACCTCAGATCACCACAATTCCTGGACTATCAGACCTCAGATCACCACAATTCCTGGACTATCAGACCTCAGATCACTCTAATTCCTGAACTATCAGACCTCAGATCACCCCAATTCCTGAACTATCAGACCTCAGATCACCCCAATTCCTGAACTATCAGACCTCAGATCACCCTAATTCCTGGACTATCAGACCTCAGATCACCCTAATTCCTGGACTATCAGACCTCAGATCACCACAATTCCTGAACTATCAGACCTCAGATCACCACAATTCCTGGACTATCAGACCTCAGATCACCACAATTCCTGGACTATCAGACCTCAGATCACCCTAATTCCTGAACTATCAGACCTCAGATCACCCCAATTCCTGAACTATCAGACCTCAGATCACCCCAATTCCTGAACTATCAGACCTCAGATCACCCCAATTCCTGGACTATCAGACCTCAGATCACCACAATTCCTGGACTATCAGACCTCAGATCACCCTAATTCCTGAACTATCAGACCTCAGATCACCCCAATTCCTGAACTATCAGACCTCAGATCATCCCAAATCCTGAACTATCAGACCTTAGATCACCACAATTCCTGAACTATCAGACCTCAGATCACCCCAAATCCTGAACTATCAGACCTCAGATCACCCCAATTCCTGAACTATCAGACCTCAGATCACCCCAATTCCTGAACTATCAGACCTCAGATCACCCTAATTCCTGAACTATCAGACCTCAGATCACCTCAAATGCTGAACTATCAGACCTCAGATCACCCCAATTCCTGAAATATCAGACCTCAGATGACCTCAAATCCTGAACTATCAGACCTCAGATCACCCCAATTCCTGAACTATCAGACCTCAGACCATCCCAAATTCTTGTACCTTCACACCTCAGATCACCCCAATTCCTGAACTATCAGACCTCAGATCACCCCAATTCCTGAACTATCAGACCTCAGATCATCCCCAATTCTTGTACCTTCACACCTCAGATCACCCCAATTCCTGAACTATCAGACCTCAGATCACCCCAATTCCTGAACTATCAGACCTCAGATCATCCCCAATTCTTGTACCTTCACACCTCAGATCACCCCAATTCCTGAACTATCAGACCTCAGACCATCCCCAATTCCTGAACTATCAGACCTCAGATCACCCCAATTCCTGAACTATCAGACCTCAGATCACCCCAATTCATGGACTATCAGACCTCAGATCACCCCATTTCCTGAACTATCAGACCTCAGATCATCCCCAATTCTTGTACCTTCACACCTCAGATCACCCCAATTCCTGAACTATCAGACCTCAGATCACCCCAATTCCTGAACTATCAGACCTCAGATCACCCCAATTCCTGAACTATCAGACCTCAGACCATCCCAAATTCTTGTACCTTCACACCTCAGATCACCCCAATTCCTGAACTATCAGACCTCAGATCACCCCAATTCCTGAACTATCAGACCTCAGATCATCCCCAATTCTTGTACCTTCACACCTCAGATCACCCCAATTCCTGAACTATCAGACCTCAGATCACCCCAATTCCTGAACTATCAGACCTCAGATCATCCCCAATTCTTGTACCTTCACACCTCAGATCACCCCAATTCCTGAACTATCAGACCTCAGACCATCCCCAATTCCTGAACTATCAGACCTCAGATCACCCCAATTCCTGAACTATCAGACCTCAGATCACCCCAATTCATGGACTATCAGACCTCAGATCACCCCATTTCCTGAACTATCAGACCTCAGATCACCCCAATTCCTGAACTATCAGACCTCAGATCATCCCCAATTCTTGTACCTTCACACCTCAGATCACCCCAATTCCTGAACTATCAGACCTCAGATCACCCCAATTCCTGAACTATCAGACCTCAGATCACCCCAATTCCTGAACTATCAGACCTCAGATCATCCCCAATTCTTGTACCTTCACACCTCAGATCACCCCAATTCCTGAACTATCAGACCTGATAGAATAAAATATTTACACAAATGTGAGGAGTGTACTCACCTTTGTCATCAGATACTGTGCATATATATATATAGATAGATATATATCAGGTCCAATTTAAAGGACTTGATTGATCTGAATACATGTCATACACAGACATACGGGGATGGAACAGATACGCCTTCCACAGAACTGAAAACGGTAAATGACGAGTCACAAATCATTTCAAACATTAGAATATTGCTGAATTGTTGACTGGCTGCATCTTCAGTTTGGATTAATGACTGATAGTAACAGGCAAATTGTGGGTTATTTTATTGGATGAAATACAAAAAAAAGTTTTTGTACCTGAAACTTGCTCTTTGTGTACATTACAAACATTTATTCCCATAAAAATCCAATCTCATAGAGACACTGGCCAAAGTTGAATTCACTATTTATTTAGTTGAGATAAGGTGGTGTCTGTACAAATAAACCAAGTCACGCAAGATAGGCAACCAAGTCACGCAATGTCCCTTTCAGTAGCACCCAAAAGATGATCACATGACATGTGCACAGGCCTTGCCTGCTGGAAAATCCTAGGATCTTCGGGTGGCCCCTCTCCCTACAATAATACTTAAGCTGCCATAGGATGTAATTGACATTTCAAAGAGGCCCTCCCAACATCACCAACATTCAGGTGCTAGCCTTCTTTTCAGTACCAGCACAGGCCTACCTATTCCTGTGGGCATTGCTTGGTAAGGCAGCCCATCTGTCTTCCTACCCCTAGTGGAACTACCAGCTGCAGACGGTATGGATGTAAATTCCCTACATTCCTAATGGTGCAGGAAATGGGGTGATCTGAGTTCTGATGGCACAGGAATTGGGGCTGATAAAAGGTGAAATAAATATTTACATATATTTATTTATATTATTTATTTATTTATATTATATTTTAAATATAATATTTACAAAAATGTGAGGGGTGTACTCACTTTTGTGAGATGGTGTATATATACACTGTATTGCCAAAGTATTGGGATACCTGACTTTACACGCACATGAACTTTAATGACATCCCAGTCTTAGTCCGTAGGGTTTAATATTGTGTTGGCCTTCTGGGAAGGCCGTCCACAAGGTTTAGGAGTGTGTCTATGGGTTTGACCGTTCTTCCAGAAATGTATTTGTGAGGTCAGGCACTGATGTGGATGATCACATAAAAAAAATGATGTCGATGAGAAGGCCTGGCTTGCAATCTCTGCTCTAATTCATCTCAATGGTGTTCTATCTGGTTGAGGTCAGGATTGAATGCAGGCCAATCAAGTTCCTCCACCCCAAACTCGCTCATCCATGTCTTTATGGACCTTGCTTTGTGTCCTGGTGAGCAGTCATGTTGGAACAGGAAGGGGCCATCCCCAATCTGTTCCCACAAAATTGGGACCATGAAATTGTCCAAAAAGTCTTGGTATGCTGACAACTTAAGCGTTCCCTTCACTGGAACTAAGGGGCCAAGTTCAACCCTTGAAAAACAACCCCACACCATAATCCCCCCCTCCACCAAATTCTGGAAGAAATGGTTAAACATTTCCATAGACACACTCCTAAACCTTGTGGACGGCCTTCCCAGAAGAGTTGAAGCTGTTATAGCTGCAAAGGGTGGGGCCAACTCAATATTGAACCCTTCAGACTAATGCCACGTACCCATGAGCGCAATTTCCGACAGAAAGAGTCCGATGGGAGCTGGAAAGTGCCCAGTGTCAAGGTTTTACCGCCCTGAGCATCAGTCCCACTTTGAGGCACGCCCGCATGCGTTACTCATGTGACCTTTGAGTCTGAATATTTTTATGCGCCTTGTTATTGCTTTAACCTTGTGTATCAGAATCAACATTGTATTCTATATTCTAAACCAGTTTTCAGTAAACTTACTGTGTGGTTAAAGTACAAATGGTGTGAGACGTTGTCCATTCCTATAGCAGGTGGAGTGACGGATACCCAGGTAACGGTGAATTACAGTATATTGTATTATAATTGTGTTGGTTCTTACCATTGGGTCTCACACAAACACTGCCACACAGTTGTACCTAGGGGGTCGAGTCTATATTCAGGGGTTGATAGGCAGAGAGCAGGTCCAAAACAATTATCAGCAGCTCCTTAGGAGGTCAGTGCTACATAATAATCAAAAATATACTACAAAGAGTGCCTGGGGCTTATTTATACACGCTATCTATTAACATACCACATGGTCAATCCTTTCATTTCATGCAACTGTTAAGCTGTTATAGCTGCAAAGGGTGGGGCCAACTCAATATTGAACCCTTCGGACTAATGGCACGTACACATGAGCGGAATTTCTGACAGAAAGAGTCCGATGGGATCTTTTCATGGTATATTCCGATCGTGTGTGTGCCCCATCGGACTTTTTCCGTCGAAAATTCAGACAGACTTAGATAGAGAACATGTTCTATATTTTTCCGACGGAACAAATTACTGTCGGAAAAAACGCTCGTCTGTATGCTGTTCCGACGGACCAAATACGACGCATGCTCTGAAGCAAGTTCGAGACGGAAGCTATTGGCTACTGGCTATTGAACTTCCGTTTTCTAGTCCCGACTAAGGCCTTATAGGCTGAAACGCGTCAACTGTTCTCATTTGCGTTTGGTCACTGTGGCCTGACAATAAATACAACATGTTTTAAGAGCAATCACCGGAGTGCGGATCATCTTTTCCTCCGTCTGAAAAACCTTCAGAGTTTATTCTGACGGCAAAACCGGTCGTGTGTATAAGGGCATAAGACTGGGATGCTATTAAAGTTCATGTGAGTGTAAAGGCAGGTGTCCCAATACTTTTGGCAATATAGTGTATACACACACAGATAGAGATATATATATAGATAGATAGATAGATAGATAGATAGATAGATAGATAGATAGATAGATAGATAGATAGATAGATTATATATATATATATATATATATATATATATATATATATATTATATTTAGTTCAAGTCAAACTGGAAATTTTTAGTTTATATAATAAAAGAACAAATTTCAAGGAGTTTTACACTTATCCCAGCGTTTTTAACTAATACCTGGAAAGCTTCGGCATAGAAAGATTTGTCAGTAGGCCTGAACCATCCAAGGACGGCCGGCTTCACTTCATCATCAGTGCACCACAAAAAGATTAGTCTTTTCTGCAATGTCACGACAGGTTATGCATGGATTATCCAGGATCAGGCGTTCCATGCGCTGAATATTCACAGGAATGACTTCTGTGGGCTGGGAATCCTCACGGCCGGGGTCGTCACTGACAGACGCACGGCCATCTTTGAGATGTTTACACCATTCAAATGTCTCACTGCAGCTGAGTGTCTCATCACCGTACCGTGCTTGAGGTCTTCTGTAGATATCTATGGGTTTTACGCCTTCATCACCACGCCCTGTTACATGCACACACTTATGCCGTGTACACACGATCTGACATTGATCGGACATTCCGATAACAAAATCCATGGATTTTTTTCCGAAGGATGTTGGCTCAAACTTGTCTTGCATACACACGGTCACACAAATGTTGTTGGAAATTCTGAATGTCAATAACGCGGTGAGGTACAACACGTATGACGAGCCGAGAAAAATGAAGTTCGAAAGCCAGTGCGGCTCTTCTGCTTGATTCTGCTTGATTCCGAGCATGCGTGGAATTTTGTGCGTCGGAATTGTCTACACGCGATCGGAATTTCCGACAACGGATTTTGTTGTCGGAAAATTTGAAATCCAGATCTCAAATTTTGTTTGTCGGAAATTCCGACGGAAAATGTCCGATGGAGCCCACACACGGTCGGAATTTCCGACAACAAGCTCACATCGAACATTTTCCGTCGGAAAATCCGACCGTGTGTACGCGGCATAACACTGTTGTCTGCCATCTTGATTAACGGTCTCTGGACTGGCCCGCGACATGTGTGTCCCCTATCGGTAATAAGACACACTTGCCACTTACTACTGCATGTAGTACCACCACACTAGCATCCCCTTTTTCTGTCTGCAAAATATGAAAAGCCCTGGTCTGACTAAATAATGTATATAACTCCAGCCATGGTTGTATTTAAACCAGAAATATTCTATTCACTAATGGTTGACGTTGGTGGGAAATATTTCTCAAGCAATTGCTTTCACTGGCTTCTTTCCCTAAGAACAGCAGGACTTTAAAATGTCTACAACACTGAGAAGACCACTCTTGTCTTATGATATGCCTTCTTTCACTCTACTAAATGTGAGTGCCTTATTTACTGTTTTTATCAATAAATACTAACCTGATGCACTTAAATGTGCCCTCTGGTGTCCAATACTAACCTGATGCACTTAAATGTGCCCTCTGGTGTCCATATATCACAGATAACCTTCAATCTGCTGAGGAGCTACTCAAAGAACAAGCAAGCCATTCTGTTCCTTACTGTACATGGACTTGTGAACTGTGCAGTCACCTCTTATCATCTATGAGGCTATTGGCTGTGTTTGCGCCGCAACTCTATTTATCTCTTTGAAACCACTTGTAGGGGTTGCAGGCTTCCTACTGACCACCAATGTAAAGGTCATGTTCCTCATCAATAAACAATGAAATGGGATTATCAGACCTGAATATTATGTAAGGGGTTCCTCTGGGCATAAAAGGTTGAGAAAGGCTGTTTTATATGACCACCTCTAGCTGTGGTGCCAAATATTTTGCAATGTAATGTAACGCAGGGGTTTTGCCAGAATCCTTGTACTGGATGGTGTGTATTCCTTAAATAAGAAAATGGCTCCCTCCTAGTGGCCGCAACAACAATGCATTATACCGTGAAGCCTAGAGAAAGTGGCTCTTCTGTTTAACTAGGCTGGGAGCTACTTACCCACGATGCCCTGTTCACCTACCCACACCTCCTAACTTTTTGAGATGGGAATGAGGGACAACTATCAGAAAAAGTATGCAGGCATAGGACACACCCCTTGCCACGCCCCCTTAAAGGAGAATTGTACAAAAAAACAAGATTGGTTAAACACACAAGTGCTTTTTTTACCACTACTATTCCTTTATATTGGCTTTTGGAATTTACAAATGCAGCAATTTAGAAATCAGATAAAAGGTTTAGCGCTGGGAAACACTTTTTGATAGATAAAATGTGCATTTTATATACATCTATATAGATCAGACCAAAATGAGGGACAAATGAAGAGAAATGAGGGACAGAGGGACATTGCTCCAAATCAGGGACAGTCCCTCCAAATCAGGGACAGTCCTTCCAAATCAGGGACAGTCCTTCCAAATCAGGGACAGTCCTTCCAAATCAGGGACAGTCCCTCCAAATCAGGGACAGTCCTTCCAAATCAGGGACAGTCCTTCCAAATCAGGGACAGTCCTTCCAAATCAGGGACTGTCCCTCCAAATCAGGGACAGTTGGGAGCTATGCCTACCCACAATGCCAGGGACAGAACAGCCTGTTGGGTAGGCCTATAAAAGAGACAGCACGGCCATGCTTCTGTCTCTTCTTCCCAGGACATGAGACCTGCCTACAGGGACCTGTGTGAGTGTATCGGAAGAACTCTGACCTGCTTGCTGCGGAGGTAGTTGGAGCCTCCTGAGTAGGTTTAACACACAGTGCGCTGAGCCAGCGCCGTGATCGGACCGGAGGATCCAGGACACTAAAAGGAGCCAGCAAGACGGTTCCCGGTCATCTGACGTAGCGGTGCAGCCTGACTGTGCCACCTGGAAAGTGGGACTGAGATCACAGAAGCGCCGCAGCACAGTTGTTCGGGTCCTGTGTGGTGAGAGGGCTGTTGTCCGAGATATTTATATGTTACTTTGAAGCCTAGTTCAGAGGATTGCTGAGACTCATAGTTCTACAGAGCGGCCTCACTGCATAGACTGTGTTTGACCGCAGGCCTCAAAGTTTGCACGTGTTTCACACAACCGAGTTTACAGTTCACCTACCACCATTATCTTATTTTAACATTTGCTTACTCATCGGATTACAATTACTGCAGTATAATAAGGCTAGCTGAAGAAAGAAGATCAAAGGCTTTGCCATTCACTATAAAGCGCTTATTATTTCTCTTATGCCGCGTACACACGACCGGACTTTTCGACAGCAAAGGTCCGACGGGACGAATCCGCCGGACAATCCGATCGTGTGTGGGCTTCATCGGACCTTTGCTGTTGAAGAATCAGATTGACTTTAGATTTGAAAAATCTTTCAAATCTTTCCGACAGACTCGAGTCCGGTGGAAAAGTCCGCTCGTCTGTATGCTAGTCCGACAGACAAAAAACGACGCTAGGGCAGCTATTGGCTACTGGCTATGAACTTACTTATTTTAGTCCGGTCGTACGTCATCACGTTCGAAACGATCAGACTTTGGCGTGATCGTGTGTAGGCAATTCCGATTTGTCGGAACTCCGTCGAAAAGTCCTTCGGAGTTCAGGTGGACGAGAAGTCGCGTGTACACGGCATAACACCCACACTCTGCGAACTGCAGTGCAACCTAGGGGGAACCCTTGAGCATATGTACTGTGTTGCCTTGTTATCTAATACTGTATAGTGTACTGCGGGTTAGCAGTGTGTTTGTGTTTGCGCAGCTGCATTGGGAGTGGGAAAGTGCCCAGTGTCAAGGTTTTACCGCCCTGAGCATCAGTCCCACTTTGAGGCACGCCCGCATGCGTTACTCATGTGACCTTTGAGTCTGAATGTTTTTATGCGCCTTGTTATTGCTTTAACCTTGTGTATCAGAATCAACATTGTATTCTATATTCTAAACCAGTTTTCAGTAAACTTACTGTGTCGTTAAAGTACAAATGGTGTGAGACGTCGTCCATTCCTATAGCAGGTGGAGTGACGGATACCCAGGTAACGGTGAATTACAGTATATTGTATTATAATTGTGTTGGTTCTTACCATTGGGTCTCACACAAACACTGCCACACAGTTGTGCCTAGGGGGTCGAGCCTACATTCAGGGGTTGATAGGCAGAGAGCAGGTCCAAAACAATTATCAGCAGCTCCTTAGGGGGTCAGTGATACATAATAATCAAAAATATTATACTACAAAGAGTGTCTGGGGCTTATTTATACACGCTACCTATTAATATACCACATGGTCAATCCTTTCCCTTCATGCGACTATGAAACAATGACGTATGTGAAAACAAATTACCGTATATACTCGAGTATTAGTCGAATTTTTCAGCACATTTTTTTGTGCTGAAAGTGCCCCCCTCGACTTATACTCGAGTCAAGCACTTTTCTGCAGCAAAAAATTTCATTTTCTGAACCGATTTTGGGGACCTGTATCTCAGGGCCACTTGGTGCTAGGAACCCCAAATTTGGTATGCAAACCCAGTGGAACTGGTACCACAACATATCCAAAGCTGAAGTTCCTAACACTAAGTGGCCCCGAGATACGGGGCCCCAAAATCGGTTCAGAAAATGTCATTCTCTGCTGCAGAAAAGTGCTTGACATTTTCTGAACCGACTTTGGGGCCCCATATGTCAGGGCCACTTGGTGCTAGGAACACCAACTTTGAAAATTTTATGGTGCTAGTTCCACTGGGTTTGCACACCAAATTTGGGGTTCTTAGCACTAAGTGGCCTCGAGATACGGGGCCCCAAATTCGGTCAACTGTGTCCATCTGCAGCAATGTCATTTCGGGACCCTTTGGGTTCAGAGACCCCAAATTTTGGCTGCAGCTAGGGGGCATCTAGGAACCCTTAACTACCGAGTTTGAAGTTCGGGGGACCTATGGCTGCAAATGGGCACAGTGAGGCTGCAAATGGGCATTGTTGACCCTCTTTTCCACTTACAGTAGCTGTGCATTTCTCACCCTCGTCTTATACTCGGGTCAATAAGTTTTTCCCATTTTTTTGTGGTAAATTAGGGCCTCGACTTATACTCGGAACGACTTATACTCGAGTATATACGGTAAGCAAGACATTTAAGCACTGTCTACTTTTGTATTATTGGCAGAGTCCATGGCATTCTGTTATCTTGTGCAAACAGTGCTCACCTTGAAGAAACTCATAACAACTCCAAGCAGCTTATAATTTTCTCTTTTTGATTCCCACCAAATTGTGTCAAATCAAGAGTAATCCCGAAACATGTACCCCGTCACCTCAATGCAACCCGTGCTCCAGATCTTGTTGACTTGTAATACTAAGAAGGTAATAGCATTCAATAGCATTCAGTATGTCTGTGTTCTTACTGCAAACTCCTCCAGTCCATAGTAGACATGTGCATTCGTTTTCGTCCGAATTTCAGGTATTTTCGTTATCGCTTTAACAAACGATAACGAAAGTGCAGAATCCGAAAAACGAAAGATCCGACATAAGCAAATGCTTTATTTTCGTTTTCGTTGTGACAACAGTTCGATGTAGATTGGAGATTCGACATGATGATGACGATAACAATCTGTGTCCATCAAACCTGTGGTCGAATGTGCCTAACCTTAACTCTATTAGTCCAAGATTATTCTACATAGAGAGAAAAGATTCTACATAGAGAGAAAAGATTTGACGTAGGGGAAAAAAGATTCGACGTAGGGGAGAAAAGATTTGACGTAGGGGAGAAAAGATAAATAAAAATAATGATGATGATGAATGTTATTGGCTGATTGTAACCAAAGAGGATGAGCAGTAAAATAGCTAGAACTAAGTACACACGTACTTTGGCTTATGGTGTCTGTTGAAAGTTCTAAGAAGATTTGACGGAGCAGGTAATCTATACGGCGTTGTACAGTTTAGGTGCTCCGTCAAATCTTCTTTGAACATTCGACAGACACCATAAGCCTTCAATGACAGATTCGACCTTAATTTGGATTTTCGGACGAATGCAATTTTTAGCGAAAAACAAAATAAATAAAAACGAATTTCGGGAGTAACTAAATAAATGTATTTTTCGGACGAAAACGAAATTCCGAAACAAAATATTTCAGTGTGCACATGTCTAGTCCATAGTAGCCTCATTGGGTTATTGATACAAACCAAAGAAGGAAAACAGCCCACATAGCATAAAACCAACTTTATTAATATATAAAAACAGATAAAACCCCACCCAAGTAAGAGATGAAACACCTTGAGACAAACCTGCTCTCCTGAACTTCCAAGAGCTAGCATGCCTGAAGATGTCACAGACCAGGCCGGTTGGATTTCATCTGTCTTCATATATTATTGAAGGTGGTTTCAGTGTATAAACACTTACCTGGTTTGAGGCCAATATGAAAAGAGGGCGTCCTTTACAACTCCAGTCCAGAAACCCCTGGAGTGGAGTACAGGGAATGAAAAGAGACAGAGTGGCATGGATATCAAGAGTCCAGTCTATGAAAGTCCGCTTCTACAAGAAAGGTGCTTGTGTAGGCCCTACACTGTAGGGCAAGGAGAAGATGAAAGAGGAGAAGCAGACTGGATAGCAGCTGGCAGAACACTGGAGCACACAGCAGGCTAGAAGCATAGTCAAAGACAGGCAGTGGTCAGCAGCCAAGAAGCCAGACAGCGGGCAAGTTAGAAGAAAGAGTTGTGGTTTGTGGCCATAAGGCAGCCTGGGGTCACATCACAGAGTCAGTAGAGACGACACGTGCTCCAGATTAGCTGCAGTCAGTAACTAGCAGAGATCACACCAGGAATCATCTGGGATAAGCTGTGGCCAGAAACTAGCCAAGGTCACGCTAGAAATCCTCAAGGATAAACCATAGTGAGGAAGTAGTTGAGGTCAGGGCCGCCATCAGGGGGGAACAGCCAATACAACTGTAAGGGGCCCGAGCGTCTTGAGGGACCAGACCAGGAGAAGGCAGGAGCGGGTGAAGGGGCGGGTGCAGGAGCGGGTGAAGGGGAGCCGTGTTGTGCACTATAGAAATGATCTCGGCAGCTTCTGCTCTCTGCTGCTCAGACATCGAGCTCTTTACTGCCTCCTCTGGCTATTATGTGCATGCGCACCCCTCCTGCATACTGCCTGTACTGGGTTATGTAGTGTGATCGGCTGCAGCCCTTCTGTGTCTCAGCAACTTGTCAGCCTTGTGGAAACAGGAGCTGGGACCAGGAAGGAAGATCTCCTTTACAAGTAGGGGCTGTGAAGGAAAGGGAGGGGGTCTGTTTGTGTACAGCGAGGGGCCAGAGCTTTGTTTGTTTGCAGATGTGTGTATGTGGGGAGCTGACTAGGGTTGCCACCTGTCCGGGATTCACCCATACAGTTAAGGTTTTGAATCATGTGTCCGGGTTTCAGTCTGCCTGAAACCCAGACACAATATTCAGACAGGAATGTGACTCAGAACAGGGCCTGATAGGAGGGTGAGGGGGCACTATGCACACCACATTACTATTCTCTTTGGAGCACCCAAAGGTGTCCCAGGTCTGTTACAATCCTATAGTGTATGCTAAATATTTTTTTTGTTGCTGTGAGCCACTAAAGTGTTCAGGTTTGGCTTGAAGAAAAAGTGGCAACCCTCGAGGTGACATACAGTGCGGACGGAAAGTATTCAGACCCCCTTAAATTTTTCACTCTTCGTTATATTCAGGCATTTGCTAAAATCATTTAAGTTCATTTTTTTCCTCATTAATGTACACACAGCCCCCCATATTGTACACACAGCACCCCATATTGTACACACAGCACCCCATATTGTACACACAGCACCCCATATTGTACACACAGCACCCCATATTGACAGAAAAACACAGAATTGTTGACATTTTTGCAGATTTATTAATAAAGAAAAACTGAAATATCACATGGTCCTAAGTATTCAGACCCTTTGCTCAGTATTTAGTAGAAGCCCCCTTTTGATCTATTACAGCCATGAGTCTTTTTGGGAAAGATACAACAAGTTTTTCACACCTGGATTTGGGGATCCTCTGCCATTCCTCCTTGCAGATCCTCTGCAGTTCTGTCAGGGGGGATGGTAAACGTTGGTGGACGGCCATTTTTAGGTCTCTCCAGAGATGCTCAATTGGGTTTAAGTCAGGGCTCTGGCTGGGCCATTCAAGAACAGTCACGGAGTTGTTGTGAAGCCACTCCTTCGTTATTTTAGCTGTGTGCTTAGGGTCGTTGTCTTGTTGGAAGGTAAACCTTCGGCCCAGTCTGAGGTCCTGAGCACTCTGGAGAAGGTTTTCATCCAGGATATCCCTGTATTTGGCCGCATTCATCTTTCCCTCGATTGCAACCAGTCATCCTGTCCCTGCAGCTGAAAAACACCCCCACAGCATGATGCTGCCACCACCATGCTTCACTGTTGGGACTGTATTGGACAGGTGATGAGCAGTGCCTGGTTTTCTCCACACATACCGCTTAGAATTAAGGCCAAAAAGTTCTATCTTGTTCTCATCAGACCAGAGAATCTTATTTCTCACCATCTTGGAGTCCTTCAGGTGTTTTTTAGCAAACTCCATGCAGGCTTTCATGTGTCTTGCACCGAGGAGAGGCTTCCGTCGGGCCACTCTGCCATACAGCCCCGACTGGTGGAGGGCTGCAGTGATGGTTGACTTTCTACAACTTTCTCCCATCTCCCGACTGCATCTCTGGAGCTCAGCCACAGTGATCTTTGGGTTCTTCTTTACCTCTCTCACCAAGGCTCTTCTCCCCCGATAGCTCAGTTTGGCTGGATGGCCAGCTCTAGGAAGGGTTCTGGTCATCCCAAACATCTTCCATTTAAGGATTATGGAGGCCACTGTGCTCTTAGGAACCTTAAGTGCAGCAGAAATTTTTTCGTAATCTTGGCCAGATCTGTGCCTTGCCACAATTCTGTCTCTGAGCTCTTCAGGCACTTCCTTTGACCTCATGATTCTCATTTGCTCTGACATGCACTGTGAGCTGTAAGGTCTTATATAGACAGGTGTGTAGCTTTCCTAATCAAGTCCAATCAGTATAATCAAACACAGCTGGACTCAAATGAAGGTGTAGAACCATCTCAAGGATGATCAGAAGAAATGGACAGCACCTGAGTTATATATATGAGTGTCACAGCAAAGGGTCTGAATACTTAGGACCATGTGATATTTCAGTTTTTCTTTTTTAATAAATCTGCAAAAATGTCAATAATTCTGTGTTTTTCTGTCAATCTGGGGCGCTGTGTGTACAATATGGGGTGCTGTGTGTACATTAATGAGTAAAAAAATGAACTTAAATGATTTTAAGGGGGTCTGAATACTTTCCGTCCCCACTGTATATACAGGTGTGAGGGGGGCAGACATGTCTACAGGTGTGAGGGGGGCTGACATATATATACATGTGTGGGGGGGGCAGGGAGCTGACATACTGTATATACAGGTCTGAGTGGGGGAGCTGACATATATACAGGTGTGAGGGGTAGCTGATATATAAACAGGTGTGGGGAGGCTGACATATATACAGGTGTGAGGGGAGCTGACATATATATGGGTGTGAGGGGGGCTGACATATATACAGGTGTGAGGGGCTGACATATATATGGGTGTGAGGGGGGCTGACATATATACAGGTGTGAGGGGCTGACATATATACAGGTGTGAGGGGGGCTGACATATATACAGGTGTGAGGGGCTGACATATATACAGGTGTGAGGGGCTGACATATATACAGGTGTGAGGGGGGCTGACATATATACAGGTGTGGGGGGAGCTGACATATATACAGCTGTGAGGGGCTGACATATATATGGGTGTGAGGGGGGCTGACATATATACAGGTTTGGGGAGGCTGACATATATACAGGTGTGAGGGGAGGCTGACATATATACAGGTGTGAGGGGAGGCTGACATATATACAGGTGTGAGGGGGAGCTGACATATATACAGGTGTGGGGGGCTGACATATATATGGGTGTGAGGGGGGCTGACATATATACAGGTTTGGGGAGGCTGACATATATACAGGTGTGGGGGGGCTGACATATATACAGGTGTGAGGGGGGCTGACATATATATACATGTGTGAGGGAGGGGCTGACATACAGTATATACAGGTGTGAGGAGGGGAGCTGACATATATACAGGTGTGAGGGGGGATGACATATATACAGGTGTGAGGGGGGATGACATATATACAGGTGTGAGGGGGGCTGACATATATACAGGTGTGAGGGGGGCTGACATATATACAGGTGTGAGGGGGGCTGACATATATACAGGTGTGGGGGACTGACATATATACAGGTGTAAGGAGGGGAGCTGATATTTATACAGGTGTGATGGGGGCTTACATATATACAGGTGTGGGGGGGGGGCTGACATATATACAGGTGTGAGGGGGGCTGACATATATACAGGTGTGGGGGACTGACATATATACAGGTGTAAGGAGGGGAGCTGATATTTATACAGGTGTGAGGGGGGCTGACATATATACAGGTGTGGGGGGGGGGCTGACATATATACAGGTGTGAGGGGGGCTGACATATATACAGGTGTGGGGGACTGACATATATACAGGTGTAAGGAGGGGAGCTGATATTTATACAGGTGTGAGGGGGGCTGACATATATACAGGTGTGAGGGGGGCTGACATATATACAGGTGTGAGGGGGGCTGACATATATACAGGTGTGAGGGGGGCTGACATATATACAGGTGTGGGGGACTGACATATATACAGGTGTAAGGAGGGGAGCTGATATTTATACAGGTGTGAGGGGGGCTGACATATATACAGGTGTGGGGGGGGGCTGACATATATACAGGTGTGAGGGGGGCTGACATATATACAGGTGTGGGGGACTGACATATATACAGGTGTAAGGAGGGGAGCTGATATTTATACAGGTGTGAGGGGGGCTGACATATATACAGGTGTGGGGGGGGCTGACATATATACAGGTGTGAGAGGGGCTGACATATATACAGGTGTAACATATAGAAAGACAGGGAGGGCGCACCAACCTTGTGATTTACCAAAGATAAAATGTATTTAAATAGTAAAAACAAGAGTAATACTCACAAACAAACATTTAAAAGAGGCTTAACATTGCTCCAAAAATTCGGAACAGTGTCTTCTAGACACCTGCAACCTGGACCAGATGTTAGGAGGGAGTACCCTCTTCATCAGAGCCACAGCTATAGCAGACTGACCTTCTCAAATATATTCTCAAAGGTCAATCTGCTATCGCTGTGGCTCCGATGAAGAGGGTACTCCCTCGTAACGCGTAAGCCATCTGCGATCCATCTGGTTCCTCCTAACATCTGGTCCAGGTTGCAGGTGTCTAGAAGACACGGTTCCAAATTTTTGGAGCAATGTTAAAGCGGTTGTATAGTCTTTTTTTTTACTTTTACCTACAGGTAAGCCTATAATAAGGCTTACCTGTAGGTAAAAAAAATATCTCCTAAACCTTTACGGTTTAGGAGATATTCCCCTTCCTATGCGCCGCTGACTGCAGCGGCGCATGCGCACAGGGGATTCTCGGCTGAAGCCCGGCAGCTGCCGGACCTTGCCGAGTAAGAAATCTCCCGCGCATGCGCGGGAGTGATGACATCGCGGCTCCAGCCACTCACAGCGCTGGAACCGCGATACCCGGAAGACACGCCGAGGCAACATGCGGTGCATACTAGCTCATTATGCCTTTTGCTTTACAGGGTTAAAAAAAAAAAAAAAAAATTTGCGGGTATACAACCGCTTTAAGCCTCTTTTAAACATTTGTTTGTGAGTATTACTCTTGTTTTTATTATTTAAATACATTTTATCTTTGGTAATTCACAAGGTCAGTGCGCCCTCCCTGTCTTTCTATATGTTTCAGCTCTAAGGATACCCATTGTTCTGAGGAGGGCAGCAAGATCTTTGACATTTCATATTATATCCGAAGGTTGGCTACACCACTTACACATCGACTAAGCTCCTGAGTGCAGGAGATTGTGTTGTTTC
>JBBDGP010002342.1:212500-213837 GCA_037952835.1 Lithobates septentrionalis | reverse complement strand
TTTATCCAGATATTTATTTTATGATTGGTGTTGAACTTTTTTATATGTTTATCTCTAGATTTTTAATTTTCATTTTTTGGTGTTTGTAAAGTTACCACAAATAACCCATTTGTATTTTTATTTTTTAGTTTTATTTGTTACTTTATTTTTTTATATTTTTTAGTTTTGTAAAGTTACCACAAATAACCCATTTGTATTTTTATTTTTTAGTTTTATTTGTTACTTTATTTTTTTATATTTTTTAGTTTTGTAAAGTTACCACAAATAACCCATTTGTATTTTTTTTTTTTTATTTTTATTTGTTACTTTATTTTTTTATCTTTTTTAGGTTTGTAAAGTTACCACAAATAACCCATTTGTATTTTATTTATTTTTTTTTTTTTTTTTTTTATTTTTTAGGTTTGTAAAGTTACTACAAAGAACCCATTATAATGTTTTTTTTTTCTAGTGATTATTTGTTATTTTAAAGATAAAGTTAACCCAAAGCACCGTTTTTGGTTATGTATATTTTTGTTCTTTCCCAGACTTACCACTCGAACATTATTAACATTAGTAATGTATTTTTGTTGTGTTTTTGCAAACTCAATGAGATTGTTGTCCCTTGATAATTTAACATTGTGTGTAAAATCAATGATTTAAAAGAAAACACATAAAATCTTTTGCTAAACTCAAAAAAAGATCCATTTATTCATGGTCAAAATAAAAAAAAAGAGGAAGTCAACGCTGGAAAAAGTCTGTGTACCAGAAAATTGGGATCTTGAGGAGTCCATATAAGAGGGAGCACAATCTGGTCCAAGAATCCCAGAGATCAACAGCACCAGCAGATGATATAGATGTCCCCAGACTGTGGTACTACAACAGCCTGCGTCTTCTGTCAGACCAGACTGAACCCAGGTCATCACTTTCTTCTCTTCCCTGCAGCCTTCCCTCCACGCTGCCCTGCACCCTTCCCTGCAGCCTTCCCTGTAGCCTTCTTTGGAGGCTGTGGCTGTGGTGTTTCAGTTGTGGCAGGAGGAGGAGGAGGAGGAGGAGGAGGAGGAGGAGGAGGAGGAGGGGGGGCTGCCTCATGTAGTTGGGTGTTTCGGGTTAGCGTGCCCTGCAGCCCCTTCTGTATAGTTTCCCCAAATAGGCGCTCGCAAATGAGACGCTGCTCCCAGTCCATTTGTAGAAGCCTGCTGGCTAAGTAGCAGCCATAGGCCTCTTCTGCTTCGGGGGGGCTCCTCAGAAAACGTGTGGCCTCTTGCATGAGGCGCAGGGATGCCTCTTGTGTGACGGCCCCCTTCCTGGCCCTTTTTTTGGGAAGGCGGAGGGGAGGCACTTGGGATTGGGTCATGCTC